>VZRR01013060.1:223202-240245 GCA_013398015.1 Oreocharis arfaki
GAAAAAGTAAAAAAAAAAGAAAGAAAAAGTAAAAGAAAAAGAAAAGAAGAAAGGAACCTTCCTGATAGTTCAGGAGATGATGTGATAGGCATTGCAACTGTAGTAAAAAGAATTAGACTAAAGGTGGGTGGACTAGGGGGGCAAACTATGGGGTACATCTTTCTCTGATCAAAAACTGAGGATGGAGGACAATATATTGTTTGCAGCTGAAATAATCCTTTTGGGGAGCAATGTTCTATCAAGTCTGTGACTGAGCATGTGGAAAGACTTTGCAATCCTCTGGATGGAAGCTGACAACCTAAGGAAGTGGAACAGCAGAAAACAATAACCAAATTAGCTAAAATGACGACAATGATGGCTGGACTCAAAGAACACTTTCAGCATGTATGGATTTGCCCAGGAGCAGTGATCACTTCCAGCTCCTGCTGGAGCCTCTCCTCTAAACCTCCCAGGATCACACCCAGCAAGGGTGGCAGCGCTGTGGTGACCCAGGCTCATCATCTTCTCTAGTTTTGACTGAATTTTAGGGAGTACAAGGAGTGTGGATAAGAGATACCTTCTGGGCAGGATGGAGAAGTTTTCCGCAGGCCCATATTAAGAAAAATCCCTCAGTGTTTGAAACTACTCCACCTTTTTAAAAATATATGCTGCTTCATTAATTTAGGCTTTGAGGAAAAAAAAAAAGTAAAGTTTGTTTTCTTTTCTTTCAAGTTTGTGATGTGATATGTTGCTTTGTGACACTTCATGTCAGGCTGCATCAGTCACATTGTGTTAGGTTTCATAACATGGCATGACTGATGCAGCCCAACATGGTGCATCAGCTGAACAGTCAGAAACTGCAGGTTTTGAGAAAGACATGGGTCTCAGTCTGGGGTTTAGGGCCACTTAAATGAAAGTTTATCTCAAGTAGGAGCCTTGGATTTAAACAAAGCTATTGCCCAAGAGTTGTTAAAGATTCAAGTACATGCCAAACCCTATTTTGCTTTGTCTAATCTTTAAAACTCGAAATGTATTATTGGAACACATAAAAAGTCAATGTCAATGAAGTGGCACTGGGTTACTCACTGTAATCCAAACACTGCTAATAGTTACTAATTTATTAACTTTGATATGGATCCATTATTTAAGATTAGCACAAAGGAATACACAAACGAGAGAGAGAAAGAGTGATGAATACTAAAGTCTTTTTCATTAAAAAAATCATTTACATGGTCAAGCCGCATTAATTCTCCACTTCTAAAAATATTTGATCGGCATCCAAATTCTATAAAATTTCCACAAAGAAACATCTTATTTTTGTGGTATTACAGGCACATATGTGGGGGTTTGCACTAAAACGTAAAAATGGGCATTGAACTAGTCACATGAATAAGATCAGGAATTTATTCCAGATTGTTAAAAGTGTACTAATCACAGCAAAATCATGGCTTTCTCCCAAAGCAGCAAGAAAATGGTAATTTGAAAGAAAAATGCCAATAATACATCACACACAAGCTGTCTGTTGTCCCCACTACACCACTTTGTATTATATTGCATATGTGTACATATACACACAGATACACGCACACAGACACACACACACACGATTTAATGCATAAATTTAGGGGAAAGGCAGAAGAGCAATAACATGATGAACAGAAAACAAATGCTGTGCAATGTACTATAAATTATAATTAAGCTCTGAATAAAATGTGTTTCTTAGATATGACATTTGTTCCCTTAAAATGCAAAAATGGCCATGATTATCTGACAGAATGTTTTTCCTTAGATGGCCAATGGCTATAGCACTTACTGAGATGCAATACGGCAAACTCATTTCAGATTTCTTTGCCTGGTTTAAGAATATCCTTTTGGTGAAAATCAAAAATAACAGCAATTACCTCTTTAAAACAAATTATTCCCTCGCAAAGAGATATTTGAAAAAGCCTCAAAGGCTTGAATTTCTGGGAAACAAATCTCTTTAGCTGGGATGTTGGGCACTGAGGATCTGGACTTGACTTCCTGAGCTGCTGTAGCAATCCCACAGGGCCAGGGCCAGCTCTGGCCAGGCCCGGGCACTGGTGCAGGACGGGCTGCAGTGGCTCAGGATGGATGGGCACTGCCTGCTGCACCGGGATGCTCGGTCCCACAACGTTGCTGGTGGAATGGTCCATGTAATCACACATCTGCTGCCCAGCAAAGCCTGCACTCACACCTTCAGTGAGCCCACACCTCGCCAGGAAGAGCTACTTTGAATCCTTTTTCCCCACACAAGCTTGTATTTGAGGTACAATCATCTCTAAGCAGATGAAGAGCGTGCTGCCTCAGAACTAACAGCAGGCAGTGATGGCCGAGTGCTTTCTGTGTAGGAAGAGAGGCTTTTTGAGCATCTCCAGTTCTCTGGCAGGGACTGCTGGGCTGAGCTCCTGTCTCTCCCAGACCACAGCCTCCAGGTCCCAGGCATCTTGGTGAACACTGCCGTTTGAAAGTATATTAGAGCATAATAACAAGCATTTGCAAAGGGAAAACTATTTTCATTTAAATCTTGGCTAGCGCGATTTCCTTTTTTTAACGTATAAATTTTCATAAATACATTTCCTATCCACAGCAAACATCCCAAGTACTGTATGCATTACCCAGGAGAGGAGAATGGCTCTAAAGCAGCCATTCGGATCTGGAGCATAACAGTATGGATGGGAAAATGCTGAATAAATATATTTGTCCAATAGACAATAATGGCTCTGATTGAGCCATTCCACTTTATTGGTCTCAAAATATGCATTTTATGAAACTCCCAAAATACCAGACAGATTAAAGTACACCCAATCAGGTTCATATCTGTAATAAAAGTTTTTATAAAACAATTGAAAAGTATATGTTTATTTACACACAGGTCCAAGACCAACCAAGATGATCTTCTGGGAAAATTTCAATATTCTGTGAAGTTTATACGTTTCTTGGATTACAAAAAAAACCCCCAAAATTAAATTTTTAAAACTCTATTTCATGCTGACCAAGGAAAGTCATAAACTCAAAAAGCCTTATCTGAGGCTTTTTTGATGATTTTCCCTGGAATTACATGCAAAAAAAGCAGAAATACTTGGATTTTAGGAAGGCTAGGGAACATTTCCAGCTACCAAGGCTAAGGCTTTGGGTTACATGTTTCCATTGGGATGTCTAAAGGCCCCAGATCACACTCCATTCAGATGAATTCCTTCCTTACCAGGCTCAATCCTGCAAAGAGTCCTTAGAGGTAATCAGATGAATTGCTCATGGCACCAGTCTAGTTACTTAAATCCCCCTCGCTAATGCTGAGCCCTTCGAGCCGATGCTCAGGTCCCAGCACACACACTGCCTTCAGGAAGAGCCTTTCTCTTGCTGTGAGTCACTGTGAAGATCTTAATTAGGGCAGGATAATTTTGGGGTGAAGACCCAGCACATGACAAAACATGGCCACCAGCCTGATCCTAAATAAATGCATTAAGGATGTCTGGAAAACAGAAAACCATGCCGAGGTCAGCACCCATCCCAATGCCACCACGAGACACTGCAGTCCCGGCGTCCTGCAGAGATGGAATTCAGTGCACGGGCAGGGAGGTGATTCACTGAACCATCACTGCCTGCAGAAGAGCTGGAGAACAGAAAGATCTAATCTGTAATTAATTTGTATCAAAGATTTTTACTTGAGCAAAAAAACTTTCAATCACTGGATTGAATTAAACCATCGGATACCTATATGGCTTTTCTGAAATGTAATCAAAGGTGGAGTCTGCTCTTAAGTTAGTGCCTTATGCAGTGCTTGGTGTTTCCAAATAGGTATTTCAGCTTGCTGTTGAGTGCACTAAAATGTTTAATGATGACACAGAAAAGCAAAAGTTGGTGCTACACTTTGCCTTTAATATGTATTAGTAAAATATTATGTTAATTTCACACATTCCCCCATAAATAAAAACTGCATCTATAGTAACTATTCAATTCCTGTCTCAGAAGGTTACAATCACTAATTATCACACACTGGAGTTTCCTTTAAAAGCAAAAGAAGTAAAAACCACCAACAAATCAGCCCTGCTATGTAAAACAGCCAAGTACAGGTTGGTCTGACAGAGGTTAACACTCACCTGGGCACTTCCTGACAGAGAGAAATTCTACTGTTGTCCTTCATAGATATGATTTTACCTTACTGAATGAATCACTCACAGAATTATGGAAAATATCACTACTTTAACATTTTTTACCTTTGTTAGGTAATGATAATTATTTGGAGGTAGAGTGAGGAACTTGTTAGCCACCTGTAGTGCACTAAATACAAGGGAATTAGGAAACGGCCAGTGAAATCACTGATGGTGTAACACAGACTTGCAAGTCCTGGGAAAACAAACATTTCCCATTTCTTGCAGAGTCGGTAAAACAACAGAATTACTCAGCTCCAGCCACTTAGCAAGGAATTTGTTTCTTTTTCAGAAGAAGCTATTCACACAGGAAATTCTGATTTAGAAGGGAAATGGATCTGTCCTCGGAAGAAAGGAAAAGCCTCAGCAGAACAGCTGAAAAGGTCCTCCTAAACAAATATTAAACTTTATGGAAACCCTGTAAAGCTAAAATTCTGAGATAAAGGCAGAAGACTGTGCTTTCTCAGGGTCTGTGTGTCTCAGAGCACCGCTGGTAGGCACACACACAGTGCCCTGTGCACAATGGCACCAGTTCAGGTTCTGACATGACAAACATGAGTTACGAGCCCGGAGCCTCAGCGGGCTCCAAACGAGGTTAGTGGGAATGCTGTCATTGATTGAGCTTGAAATGCCAGACTATCATTGTCCCAAGCTTTGGGAAATTTAATTACATTTAATTTTTCATATTTATTTACTTTGGTTTATACACATAAGTAGAGGACAGAGTTCTTATCAAGGGCACTAGATACCTGTTGTAAAGAGCAGGCCAACTCTGACTAAAGCCATCATGGCAATGGTTACAGAAATCATAATCCTCATAATCCTAAACTCACAGCAGCTTGTATTTTTGGCCAAGCTTTCATTTCCAGCCATTTCTTCCCCCCACTACCAATTCCTATTCTCCCAAACCCTGACGTGTCCCTTCATCTCTGCAGCCTGGGCCTCTCCACATGAGAGGGGAGAGGTACCCGAGCCCAGGCAGTGAGCAGGGTACAGTCCTCACAGCCTTCTCTTTCTCTTGTGCTTTGGGGATCCACACAGACTGCAACTAAGGAAACACATTTTGAAGGTTAGTGGCAGACTTTTCTTTAATATTAACTAACCCCAAGTTCTTCTGATCATCAAAATTACATGCTCAGAGTCCCACCTTTGCCTTTACTTACATATTTCAATTAATTGCTATGTCTATTCACTCCGTTACTTGTTTTAATCACTTCAATAACATTATATTCCCATTCTAACCCCCTTGAGCAAAATATCTCAGTTTTCCTACTAGGTCATTCACAAGTTTTCTCTCTAATGTTCTGTCATATTTTTTAATTGTCTCAGTAAATATTTATTATTTCAGGGAGAATTTACGACTTCTTGAATGAAGCTGTATTTGAATTTAATGCACCTATGATTTCCCAGAATAAATGCTGTACTGGTGGCACTGGGATTTTAGTAAAGAGAACATTCAATTCAGAAGCTAATAGGAAAGACCTTGTTAGTAATGGTATTTTGCTACCAAATATCCTTTATTCTGCCTAGAAATTCATAAATACAGTAGAATTTTCTCTTTCACTCCAGGCAACTGTCTTGAGTTTATCTATTTTATTTGGAGGAATGGAATTTTTAAAATCCCATACTCAGCTTTCTAAATCTTTCCTGCCCACATTTGGATGTGTCACATCCTCAGCTGGCATTAAACTGGACAGTCACACAGCCTGAGCCACGCAAAGGCCGCCCCTCTGAGCACAGCCCTGTAAGGATACCGGGTCTCCCCATCACTTCCATGGTCCATAAATCACCTGGGTGGGAAGGGATGGAATTATCCATGCGCTATAACGCTTGCTGAAGCAGGACCCTAAGCTGGAACATTTTTTTCCAGCATGTATGATGTCACTTAGACTAACCCTGCTCTCCTTTCATTTTAGTTGTTGCTTTTTCACATAACTGGGGTAATTTAGATGGTATTTTGTCACATTACCACTTGTCATGTACCTCATGATTCTCTAACTCCAGCACTGTGTTAGTAGAGAGACTGAAGAAGAACAAAACACTTTAAGTAAATAAATATCTAGCTCACTAATAGCTAATATTTCAAATTATCCAGTAGTAGCTCACAACCCCACTAATCATTCCGCTAAAACATCACTATTATCTGTTTATGGGATTTGGTGAGTGGAGTTCTCAGAACAACTCATTATTGGCAATGCTTCTGCATTATGTGCCATCACAGCACAGAATTACCACGAGCACAGCCTGAGTGGGAACTCAGAGCAACCCACCTCTCACCAGGCACATTTCTGATGTAGGTGTACATACAGCTAATGTTTCCAAAAAAAAATAAAAGAACAAATTTTTATCATATCCAATTCAACAAACCAGGAGATCAAACAGTAAAAATTAAAGGGCTGCAAAGAGTAAATTGAGCATTAACTTTGCAGGACCTTTCCCTCTGGAAAGTGCTGTTGGTGTTGTCACAGAAAAAAAGTGTCTTTTTTATCAAGTCACAAAGGAAATGCTTTCTCCCCTTCTCCTTTTCTTTTCTATAAAAGGCTCTCTAAAATGAAAGGTGTCAGACTTTGCTTTTTCTTCTTGGCATGATCCAGAATGTATGGCTGAGGAATGACAGATGTCTGCAACCAGCTGCAATGAAGCATGCTAAAGTTTCAGTCTAATCCACTTATTTCACTGCAGTCACGTAAACCAAAACAAATGGGCAGTGCCTTACATTATAAAAACACAGCAGCATTACTTTGTTGCATAATGTAGCTGATACGCCATCTTTTTATCATTTTTCCTACTGCAGAAAGAATTCACCTCTTTATTAAAAACAGCCCCTGAAAGTTCTCCCGTTCTGCTTGCCTCTATTTTTTTCTTTTAGTGTCACAGCAGTCCTGCGATGCTCCATGCATTACTCAATATGTGGCTATTATAAAAACACCGTCATATTTTTCCAGGGAAGACTGCTTTTGTTTTTAAAAACGTGATCCAATTCAGAAGCCAGAGGGCCTTATTCTGCTCTCTCATCCTTGCTGCCAGCCCATGGCTTGAACAGATCTGTGCTGCTCTGAGTCAGGATTGGATCTGCCATCAGATCAGTGCATGTTTCATCCGTGCAAAAGCCAAATAACAAGTGCACCAAGCACTTACCTTAACGGGTAAAAAAACCCCACATGTCTGTTTTCTACTGATCAATCTGGAAATGTCATCAGAGACACAACTAATAGCCTTAATCTACCCAACTAACCTCGTTCAAAGCCCTCCCATTTTAATGAGGAGGGAGACCCACTGCCAGTGTGTTTCCCGAAGCCCCAAACACCCCCCCGTGTTTCGTTATGCCACAGGGAGTACAGCCTAAGTGAACATGGCATCGCTTCCTGGGAAGGGAGACCCTGCCTCACTCCAGCATGTAGTGCAGCAACCTTTTGAACCCTCCCCTCTTTAATCCTTGTATGGAAAGGGAAAGGATGAGGAGTCATGTGGCTCCCTCCCCGCCAGCAGTTCCAACAGCTGGGAAGCACTCTTTCAGCGCAATTCATAAAAAAAGATGTGTTGGATTTCGCCGATGGCAGAATGGTGTACGATTTCTGGCCCTTCAGGCTAAAACAATAAATGCAAAGAGGAAAATTTGAGATTTCCCCCCTTAAACTTCCCACAACAACCTCGGCAAAACCACATGACTTGTCTTGTACAATCTCCCTGGTGTTTTCAGTGCTACTTTGGCAGGAAATCAGAATTACTGTTATATAAATTCCATCTGATGCCAGAGCTACCATCTGTGAGTAAAACTGCTTCACCTACGTCTGCCGGCAAAGCCACTCTCCCAGAGACAAGGGAGAAGGGGAAAAAAAATTTGATTAATTTGCAGAATGCTTGTGATTTGCTCATATATTATTATAACTGCTCATCAGCACATGACAAATTCCCAGCACTCTGCACAGGAACCCGTTCAGTTTCAGCAGTTTTTTGCGTCGGCACCTGACAGACTGCAGAGCCACTAATGACTTTCAGATGCTTACAAACAGTAATTCTATCTTCAGAATAAAAAGAAAAATCCGTAGGAAGAAAAGAGTAGAGTTAGTCTATTCCATTTCCTTCCTGTATATCAACATGATTTAACTCTTCGGGGCAGCAGCGGTTCCAGGATCACAACACGGCTGCTCCTTGCCTGTAAAAGACAAAGACTGCCAATCTCAGGGGAAAGGTGGAAGCAAAAGCTGGTCTCCGAAGGCTTTCGCTACACCAGCTCCGCAGAGAGCCAGATACAAAGCAGGTAGCCAAGGAAAAGGCACACCTACCCTGCAGTACAGGGAGAAAATACATGCTCTCCCCGGCGCTCCCGAATCCCGTGTCTATTTCCCTATTTTAATACTTCTGATAACCTTTTACATTTTCAGGGAACACATCTGCTTCCTAACTGCAGCTGAAATGCTTTTTTCCCCCCTTTAAAAGTATGATTATGCTTTCTGAAGCACTGTCTGTGTGCTTGATTGCCTGTTTTAGATTAGAGATTTTAGCAAGGAAACAAAGACTTCAGAGTGCACATCAGTCCTGCATATGAGAAACCACAGAAGGAATAAGCAATAAAATGTGATGCACCATCTGTCCACAAACAATAACCTGGATGTTCTGAAGGCTTACAAATTATTTAGCACACAACCTCACCGAATTATAGGACCCTTAAATAGAGCAATAGACTGGGAATGAGAACCTCTTTGATGTCCTTTTGTATTTTTTTTTCCCATCTCAGCCCTCGATTGATTGCTATCTGTTGAGGTATTTCTCAATGACTATTGGAGCAAGTTGATATTTATTAAGTAGCTCTCTGTAGAATATTTTGCCACAGATTTGAACAGTGGGGTATACGCTGCCTCCCTGGCCCTAGCCTGCTGCAAACAGATTGTTAATCAAAAGACAGTCTAAAAGAATAGTCAGTTGGGAAATTCAGTCCTAAGGGCAAAATGCTGCCCTCGGTACTCATGCGCAACTCCCGCTGGCTTCCACGGGAGCTCACGGGAACGCTCAGGGAGGAATTTGACTTTATTAAGTACTAGAAGCTCTCTGACTTGACTCCTCTAGAACGATTCTCTAACAAAGAATGTGATTTTAATTTTTGATTTTTTTTCCCTCCCCCAAATTGCGTCCTGCTGCAATTAAAAATAAAATGATGGTTTTTTTCTAGCTGTCGTGCTGAAGCACAGTGATCTTGCATGCAAAACACATCAGCAACTGAGCACACTCCAGGTACTGTAAACTAGAGTATGTCAAAGCTACTGGATCCCTAGACAAACCTGGCATCCCCCAGCAATATGCTCACATACCAAAATCAAGATATTTAGAGACCTGTGACTGGGATAGGGGGTTGGCTCACCATATTTAAATGCGAAATCATGTTTTAAAAAAATCAGTCAAACAAACACTAAACATACTTCTTTTTTAATATGCAGTGAATTGCAAAATTTCTGGATCTACTGTTTCACTCAACCTCTTCTCTGCATTATAAATTCCTGAGTATTTAGTGAACATTAGAATTTGTTTTTTCCAATTGAAACATGCCTCTAAACCCACACTCCAAAATAAATCAGCATCCCTGAAAGCCACCCACTTAATTTTAAAAAGGAAGAGACTGCCCGAAATATTTCTTTTGCTTTGGTTTCCATAGAATTTTTTCTGCAAATTTTCTTAACACAATATTTTCCATGCTGGCTCTCAGCTAACCAATATCCAGACCCACCTACCAAAGGTCTTCTCAGTGTTGTCTTTACTCTTTTGCCTAGATGGCAGATCAAAATTCAAATAAAAATAGATATTAGAAGACAGAAGATTTTTTTTTATCATATTCTTTTTGAAAAACAGAGGCCAAGAGGGAGGTAACTGTATAATTAACTTTAGATGTGCCTAATGTAACTCCATTATCATTGATGGGTCTTATGGAGAGACACTGAGAGGGAAACGTGCCTTCTAGAGTTTCATAGTGGAGCCATATTGAAGAATATTTCAGTATTTAGGCCCTGATTCAGCAAGTTGCTGAAGGTTATGCATACTACAAAGCCTGTAAGTCATCCCACAGACTTGTGTGGGAATGCACAGGAGCTTACACAATGCACGAGCCCAAGTTGTCCCTGAGCTGGGGCCTCGTAGCTTGGCCCTTACTCATAAAGATTCATAAAAGAGACATGGAAATTTGCCCAGGGCTAAAAGCTGGCACATTACATTGTCTCCTTGTGAATCTGTGCTCTTTTTTGCATTTATTTTTGCATTTATTCCTACGTGGTGTTCGCTCGGGGTGCAAGAGGGACGGCGGGCCCCGAGGACGCGGGGCCGGTGAGGGTCCAGCAGCCCAGCACCTGTGCGGGGGACCCGCAGCCATCCCGAGCTGTGCCTGCAGGCAGGGTGGGGCCCCGCAGCCAGCGAGAGGCTGGCTGGCTGCTGACTGGGAATTTTAGCATCACTGGGGGGCACACGGAGCCGGCTGGTTGCTGTATGTGTTACACACAGACCAACAATCCACACCCAGAGCGGAGGTTGCTGTCACCCAAGCCCCTAAAGACACGCGTTGCCAGCCAGGAAGGGGCACAAGATGAACATGCAGAAAAACCCTTAGATGTCAAAGGAAACAAAACCTTCCAACAACTCCTGCAGAAGTCAGTATGCAGAGGACCGGGCGCTACTGAGGATTTTATTTTAAATAAAATTAGAGAAGTCCAAGATTCCTATGGGCAGTGAGACACTGTGTCCGTTTAGAGTGTCTGGGTTGTTTGTTTTTTTGGTTTTTTTTGGTGATTTAGAGCAAAGGAGTTCCCTACCTATCTCTGATAGGCAAGCAAGTCACAGCATGTCAGGTAGCAAAGAGGCAAATGCCCCTGTCAGAATGCCCAGCACACCAAAGCCTTGCTCCTGCTGCCTGCAGGAGATCCACTCATCCCACGGAATCTTCATCGACTTCCACCGACTTCCAGGGAGAAGATTTACTTATATGCAATCAATGGCAGGCTCTGGGCTTTCAAGCAAACTGATACCCACTTGGGCTTCTCTGTGTATAAACCAAAACCAGTTTGCAACAAAACTAATGCATACAGTGGTTAGAGGGGGCCAAAATATTTTGCCTTCTGGAGAAGGGATGCAATTTCTCTGATTTCAACAAATAAGCTGAGGCAGGTAACTTTTCTCCATCTACCATTATGCTAATCAGAACAGAGAGGTCTATAAATGTACTTAAAGAGACAACTAAAAAAAAAATTAATCTGTGGTTTAACTTAAAGGTCAACTCAATACATACTGAGAAGTCAACTGAAATTCTGCCATTAAATATAATCACTCCTTCTAGGGTGGTAAATACTGTGTGGAAATACCCATCAGGAGCCAAATCCTGATCTCAGACAAGCCCATGGATGGAGGAGAGCAGTGCTGATCTTGAATACAGAGCCCTTCCATCTGAGCCCCTAGGTATCAAGACCCAGACCACTGGAAAACCTCCTTTAAATTCCATAGGATGTGATTAATATAGTGAGACATATATAAAAACTTTTATGTATTTTAAAAGTCTTGGGGGAAGGGGGGTGTGGGTTTCTAGACCTTTTCCAGCTTTCTGGACTCCTACTTTCAAGCATTTTCTGTAACATGAAAGGCTAGAGAGTTCCTTTCTTATAGAAAGAACAGAGAGATTTTTCTATAATCACGTGGCTACCACAGCGAAAGCCTTTCAGAAATAGAAACTACCCCAGGCATTACAGTAAAATCAGGAGGAGCAAGAACAACCACAGGACCCTGAGCCCCTGCTGCTGCTCCTCAGCTCTGGGGCAGGCGTCCATCCCAAGCCCTTATGGTACACACAATTGTTCACAACCTCAAACCAGTTTTCCTATTCTTCAATAGAAAGAAGTAAATTGAAAAAGGCTTAACTAGCATTTTATACATGTACAAACTTATTCTTTAAATTTTAATATATGGAAGGTACAGTAGAGGCATTTTCTTCTGAAATAATGTCAAAGATTTGGGGAGGGAAGGCACAAAGGTCAGATTTAAAACCTGAAGGTAGCATAAAAAATTTAGATAACACTGTTTGTATATATTTTTGTATAGCATGTGTACTGACAGTGTCACCATCAGCATGGGCTCTAGAATTCATAATCCACTGTGCTATTTTTTAAAATAGTTTGATTTGTTTATTAACTGTGCTTTCCTATTTCCATGAGATATAGACATCGACAGTGAATAGACCTTTTCTAATTGAACTGATAGCTTGAAAGTGAACATGTCCTTGAATTTACACTGAAAGATAGACAGTGATTATTTATAATAAGGGATTTAGTCAACTGCCTTTCCATTTGTACAGCAAGGACTTTATCAACAGACCATGTTTAGGTAAATAGTGCCAAATAAGATAAATTTTGTATTAAAGGACGAATGTCTCGCAGTGTCAGATGTACAAGGAAGAGACATTTGGCTGATGATATGTCCTGTAAGTATAAAAGAGAGTATTAAGATAACACTTTATGCTAGCATTAATACATCAAAGTTCTGGACTGACCTGTTTCATCCAAAGTGAAAGCGAGGATGCTCTTAATTCCTATCTAAGATTAATTTAATTCAGAAGGCATTCAGCCTTATGTCCTGTTTTGCAGCTTTATAAGAATTGCTGGATTTGCAAAATAGCACGGCTGTACGCACGTTAATAAATGGCCTGTATTTGTCTAGGCAGAGTTGAAGCCTTTCTTTAAAAACACACACACACACACACACACACAACTCCGGCTCCGTGAGCTTGCTTTGCCCACAATATTAGAGCTCAGCTATCTCCTTGCTGAAGGGCCTATTTGTCTGCTTTAAGTGAAATCACTCAATTCTCAAAAGTCAGTGGAGGACTTTGGAAGGGGGAGGGCTGGGAGAGGCCACTCCAAATAAGTTCCATTAATCAAAAGACACAGTCTAATGTAACTAATATTTTACAATTAGAGAAGACAAGATGGAACTAAAAGCCATCTATCTCTCTTACACCACATGATCATCGATTCATAATCAGAAGACTGAGAGTCGCACAAAGATGCATTTACAGGGCTGGGGGAGGGGGCTGGGTCGGAGCCGGAGATAATGAACACGATGAGAAGGAGCGGCGCTGAAGGCTGGGGAAAGATGACAGAGTGGTTCAATGGTGACGGATGACACGAAGATGAGTACTGATACCTGACAGGCAGCGAATGATGACTGCAGTCCTTTCCCACCATTATGATCCTCAATTATCTTGCTAAGGACTAAGAGGGAAAAAAAAAAAAAAAAAAAAAGCCAAAGTGGCTCAGCCCATCCGTTTATTTATAAGCTGGGATAATGCTAGAGTGTGCCAGGCTGCTGGGAAAGGCCACCTTTCGCAATTTGATCAGCACTTTATAGGAGCTGTAGTTTTCATTGTCAGCGCTCATGGGCACAAGGGGAAATGGGTAAAATACAGTACTTGTCCGTCTGTTTTGTAATAAAATTCCTAAATCTTCAAAGGGAGTTATTTTTTTTCTTTCACTGCCACCTTCAGGAAAAAAACCAAAACCCTGGGCTGACCAAAAAAATAAAAGAGAAAATGGGCTTTGTATTTGCACATAGAGTTAGCGGGTTGCAGCCTGTGCTCCCAAAATTCCACACGCAGATTTATCCAAATGAATGATATGTGGTGGGGAACGAGCCAGCAAGAGCAAAAGCCAGAGCTGCAAGGAGTGCAAGAGCAAAGTGAAGGGGAACTTTTCAAGATTCTTCATTGATTTAGGGAATTATTAATAAAAAGGGAAGAAAGTTCGCTCGAGACTGCTTTGTAGTTGCAGAAGATGCCACAGGCTAGCATTTCTGTACCAAAGAATATGCCGTTCTGCTACATTATTTATTTTTAAAGACACAGATCTCCTAGCTATGCTGGAGTCATTGCTTTGGAGAAAAAGAAAAACAAATTAAGATTAATGTTCTACACAGCTCCCGATAGCAGTAAATATTTGATCAGAACAATTCACATTTAAATGTTGACATACTAAAAATCATATTTTGGGGAAGAAATATTTCTTCTTCGTGCTTTAACCGAAACTTTATTTTCCTGTCCCTTTCCCCAACTTGTCCTCTTCGAGAAACAAAGTCACACAATATAGCACCCCATTTCCCATCCAGGGTAAATAAAATTAACAAAACCAGGCCATAAACACGTCTGTTTAAAGAAAAAAAAAAAAAGAAAAAAATTCACACACACTATACAGGTCACACGTATTCTGCAATCCTGCCTATCTTTTTCCTCTCTCTCATTTTTGTCCAAGGGAGCAGGCTGCTCGGTTCAGCAGGGCCCAGTGCTCTGCCCCAGCCAAGGAGGGCACAGTGGGCATGGTTTGCTGCCCACAGTGCCCTCTCCCCACTGCACAGCAGGGCACAGGCTCCCAGCAAAGGGGGCATCCTGCATATTTTGGGGTGATTACAGTCCAGTCCCTCACCGAGATGGGTTTACAGGTCTGCCTGCAGCTCTGCCTGCTAACTAGGGGCAGGAACAAACCAGCCAGAGACATCTAGAGCATCAGCTTCCATGCTCACGAGCAAGCGCGAAGCACCAGGTAGGCAACCTGAGCCCAGCTTGCACATGAAGAGGCTTAAATACCAACACACCAGGCTTCATCTGGCTCCATGGCAAAACTTCCCACGTACTTTTCCTGGCTCCAGGACTGTCAGAAAATTATTTCAGCAAAAAAAAAGACACATCAGAAGAGTGCCGTGTCATCTGTGGTAGAAGTAAAGCGTCCCCAGTCACACCAGTTCCTGTTGGCCAAGGGATGTGTATTAATAAGCATTAGGAGCTTTAGCAGGTGCTTCTTGTTATCAGAGATATTACACTAAAGGAGTTCTGTATTTTGGCTACACAGGTTAAACAACATAGGTGGGGGTAAATATCCAATAGCAAGAATTAGGCTAAATATACTTGTAAATGCTAACATGGGTAACAGCTGCCTTAAAGCCCCGAGCACGTGCTGGGCTGCCTGGGCACCAGGGCAAGAGGTGCTCCAGCTGGCAACCCCGATGCCAAGGGAAGGCAAGGATGTGTCAAGACATGTGTTAGGGCTACCTGGGGCACCACTGGGTTGACAAAGAGCATGTCCCCAACGGAGACAAAACATTCTGTGTGACAAAGTTCAGCTTTTATGGAGCTGCTCTCTAATTTTGATGGCTTCCACCTTTGCCTTTGCATGGAGAATACACAGGTTAGGCTGGCTTTGAAAGGAATGGACCACACTGGTGCAAGAAATGCAGCAGC
Source organism: Oreocharis arfaki (assembly GCA_013398015.1). Lineage (NCBI taxonomy): Eukaryota > Metazoa > Chordata > Aves > Passeriformes > Paramythiidae > Oreocharis > Oreocharis arfaki. The sequence goes on from VZRR01013060.1 coordinate 238,605, forward strand.
CATCACACAGAGAGTGTGTATATAACGAGAAGCCCTGCTGGAACAAGACCATAAATATTCCAAGAAACATTTCCCAGATATCCATTTAGGAACCCTAATTATGAACAAATGTCCTTAATCTGCCCACTTCATACATCTGAGATTTAAGACAGGTTGAATCCATGATCATCATCATAATTAGCACAAACAAAAGGGCCAGATGTGAGAAGCATGGTTGTGATGTCAGGGTCTTGATAGCAATTGATCAAATATTGTATAGCTATAACTGGTTTTCATAAACAGCATATCCTCAGAAGTGATGATAACTGACACATTACAAAATGCATTTTTCAGGGGTTTTTTTGCAAGAGCATGTGCTTCACTTGTGCCTCTCCCTGTAACGTTACTTCAGCATTTGTGGCAAAACAACTTGGCTGCCATCGGTGGATTCACAATCGTGTAAAATTGGACTATCATAGTGATTAATTGGGCTAACTTAACCTGTACATACAAATTAAGTAACTGCGCTCACAAATACCTAATTTAGCATGTGTGTGCAATAGTTTAATTTGCACATACAATCACGCACTTTGGGTAAATGAGATACACAATTATGAACTTTTTTTTTTCTGCCCTTGTCTGCATGTGTAAATTCTCTGAAAAAAATTCTCATTATTTATACTGAACCCAGATAAACAAATATTTCTTTTATCTACCAATATCACTTCTGTTTTCCAAATGGCTACCAGGAGAAGCTATGTATATTTATGAACTAGAAGGCAAATTAATAAAAAGGATAAAAAGAAAAAGAAAAAAACCCTTACAATTAACATGTGGTTGTTTGTGCATGAACACAATTCTAACAAACAAGAGTATTAGAATTTTGCTTGAACAAGCACTGCAAGACTCAAGCTTTAAAATAAATTTTTTAAAACTCTACAGAAAAGAGTTTTACTAGTATTAGAATAAAATATTTAGTTATTACCACAATGTTAAGATTGTTTTATGAACAGAAAATTAAGATGCTGAGGTTTATTCTGCTGTCAGTTCAGACCATAAGGGCGATGTAACAGCTGCCATTCAAAATGCAGAAGCAGCAGCAATATAAACTAAAGTTTAGCTTTTTGCTACCCCTGGAGCTTTTAATCAGTGGGAACTGTTCAAGAAACGACTGGATGTGACACTCAGTGCCATGGTCTAATTGACAAGACGGTGATCAGTCAGAGGTTGGACTCGATGATCTTAGAGGTCTTTTCCAACCTAAATTATTCTGTGAAATAAGTACTAACGCCTGAATGGTGCATTAATAATTTCATACAAAATTAACCGGGACTTATTTTCAAAAATGAGAAGGGGAATAGAAAGAAAAAATTTAAAAAAGAAAAGGAAAACTAATAAAAAAGCAGGGCTACAAGCAGAGCCCTGACTGCACTGTAAAGGACAGACTCAGGAATAATTATCTAGCCGGGTGCTCTGATAAAAACCCATCAAACGGCTCGGGAGTATGCAGGGTGGCAGCAGCGGCTCAGCGCGCGGTTTGGGCCAAAAGAAGAGAAAGAAAAAAGAAACATTCCTCTCTCTCTCTGTGTTCGTGTCTCGGCAGCCGCGCGTCCCCCGAGCGCCGAGCGCGGCCGGGCCGGCCCGGGCGGGGCGGGCGCTCGG
>VZRR01013060.1:240307-280474 GCA_013398015.1 Oreocharis arfaki
CTGCAGCGCCACCTGCGGGCGGCGCGGGGGCAGCGCAGCGCGGCCGGGCCGGGCCGGGTCACGGCGCGGTCACTGCCCTCACCGCGGCACGGCCAGCCGGGACACGGCCCTGAGGCTGGAACGGCACCGCACCCGCGGCACGGCCAGCCCGGACACGGCCCTGACCCTGGAACAGCACCGCACCCGCGGCACGGCCAGCCCGGACGCGGCCGGACACTGGAACAGCACCGCACCCGCGGCACGGCCAGCCCGGACACGGCCCTGAGGCTGGAACAACCCCGCACCCTGGACACAGCTTCGGGATCGGAACAGACCCGGGCCCCCCACACAACCCCGCGACCCAAACAAGCCCGCACCCCGGACACGGCCCCGGGACCGCAACAGCCCCGCACGCCGCGGGTCCGGCATTGCCGGTGCTGGCACCCCGAAGCCGCAGAGACGGCAGCGGCGCGGGTTCAAGCTGACCAGCCTGCCTAAACGACAGAAATGTGTTGCAGGACACGTTGTGCAGCTCCGAGGGGATGATTTTTAGGTGGCATAGCTGATAGGGAAGCTTTGTTCCACGCCGAGGAGCCACCACGTTGATTTTTTAATGTTTATGCAGCAAACTGGCTGGTTGTGGGGGAAAACCTGTGTAATTTCAGACATTCTACACGAAGACAAGTAGGGGCATGAGAATTACAGCCATGAAGTTGTGGCTTTTACAGCCTCCCCAGCCCATTGAGCGTGGCCTGAGCCCCAGCAGTTCCCTGCAGCTTTGTGCTCAGAGCGTGGTTTTGGTTCTCACTGCACCCCTTGGGGAGCCAGCGCTGCTCTCCAGGGTCTCTGCCAGCCCCTGCTCTGGATTTGGCCCCACATAGCTCCTGGCCATCAGCTGACTGAGGTTCTATTTCCTTAGAGAACATCAAGGTCATAGATGGGATATTTAAAAATACAAAAGGTAGGGCATGTTCCTCTGCTACGTGCACAACAGTCTCCCACGCCCCATTTCAGAAGGATGAAGCTTTGCCTGGTGCAGGCTTTGGGCTCGGGGCCGCCCCTGTGGAGCGCACCTGGGACAGTGTGGGTGGGCAGCAGGGCTCCTCCCATGGCAGCACGAAAGTGCAGCCTGGCCTGCGGCACAAAGAGCTGAAAATGAGCTCAGATTCTGTCTCAAAACTATTTGTAGCATCAAAACCCTTATGTGGTCTTACAACTCATGTGAGACCAAACCTTGGCCTCAGTAATAGCAGACAAAAACTCTCCTTAAATTAAATAGGGAGATCTTTTTTTCATCCTGCAAAGGAGAAACTTTTCCATAACAAAAATAACTGACTGAACAGAAAAGAGACAAATTAAGGGAAAGGTAGGGTTGGCATTAAATTGAAAAATAAGGTAACTCACATCACTAACTGAGTCAATTTGTTGATTATAAAGCCAGAAGGCACCACAGAGATCACTCTTCCTGGCCTCCAAACTCATGCAGTCTAGAGGAGTTCCCAGAATTAATCCATGCTTTGAGCCTAAAAGCTGTGGCTGAAGTAGATGATAACTTCCAGAAAAATATTCTGTCTTCATCTAGTACAACCTAGGAAGAATCTGCTGAAATCCTCATCCCTTGTGCCAACAGCTGACTATCTGGCAGGTAGAACTTTTCTGTCAAACGTCTCTTCAGCATAAAGTTTGTGTTCTCACTGTTTGTTAAACTAACTCCTTGGATAGATTAACAATGAACCCCTGGCGGAACCCCCATGGTTTGGGTAACCCCATGGCCAGCCAAGTGTGTGTTCTTCAGGCGTGTCATCCCTGTGAGCGTTAAGTCTCTGTCAGAGCTCCTGCTCCTCAGCACAGAAGTGCCCATCCATTCCTTAAGTGTGATTTGTGGTCTTACACGTGGCTTTAAATTATTTCTGTGCAATTGGGCCCAAACTATGGAGTAGCAAATTGCTACAGAGAGATGTGGATCGGTGTCTTCCTGGCTGTGTATCTGCTTACTAGCCACAGCCCCTGGGCTAGTTGCAGGCTATCCAAGTAACCAGCTTTTCCACCATGCAACTGATTAAAAAGAAAAACAAACAAACAAAAAAAAACCCAACAAACCAACAACCCAAAACAACCTCACACAAGAAATCAAAACCTGGACAGTTCAGGAGTCTGATGTTAAATGTCACAGATGATAATAATAATATATGGTAGTTTTCAACAGTAAACTCTGAAGTGTTTTTACAGGGGTATTGTTTTCCCATGATATTTTGCCAACCAAGAATGTAGGGCACTGAAGTTGACTGGCATCTCTGTGATTCACAGAATGACAGAATAATTTAGGTTGGAAAAGAACTCTGAGATCATTGAGTTCCACCTTAGACCGATCACCACCTTGTCAACTAGACCAGGGCAAGATGGTGGCAGAGTCAGGAAAAAGACCTGAGACTTTAGTGGAGCGCCAAATCCACCAGTCAGGCTTCCAGTTTAATAGCTCCCTACTATATGGGCAATTTTTAATCCATTCAACCTGAACTATATATTAATTTTTCAATATTTCTTTGGAATCATTCATTAATTAGGAGTGGGTTTACTTGCAGTAATCAAAATGTCGCACTGCAGAAAGACAAAAGCCATACAGAATTCTACCACCCCAACTTTGCTACTTTTACCAAACCAACTTGCAATCCTGTCAAAAAACAACATTAAATTTGACAAGATTTGTTTTTGCAAACATATATTGAGTGGCATTAATTATGTTTTCCACCATTAATTCTTTATGAAATGAGTCTGAGCTAATCTATTTCATTGTTTTCCCTAGAGAGAAGGAAGTCTGGCAATTATTTAGGTCACAAGATTGCCTTACTTACAGCCCTCTGAAAGTTCATGGTCCAAAACTTAATAAAAGCCACACTTAATTGAAGCCTCTACTTTTGTCTGTTTATTAAAATCCTTTGACTATTAACATATTCCTCATTTCCTAAAGGGTAGTGGCCCAGCAACTGCCTCGTGCCTTTTTCCTTTCCTTACCCTCTTATCTACACCCAGATAAGATCTCTGGTCCCTTTGGAGTGATTTTGGATTGTGCCTTTTACCAGGTAGATAGAAGGATTCATTTGGAAAGTGAGTCAATAGAAGTGCTCTTTGCTTTTAATGCTAATTTCAGTACTACAAACTTTCTCCTGATTTGCCTAGGGACACAGCGGATATCTCTAAGAGCCTCATGCCTCATTTTACCTCTTAGTAATGTTGGAAGCATATATTTTAGGAGCATTATGAGAACTAATTAGCAAATCTTTCCAAAACTGCGAGGCAAGTGCATATTCCCTTCATGCAGTCTATTTCCTTGCGATGTTCTCTGTTGAGGCAGAAGCCAGGATTCCTCTGTGGCACCCGAAGAGGATGTGTTGGAGGCAGTGGATCAATTACTTGCTACAATTTCAAAGCCATAAGGCTCCTTGGACAGCTCCCACAACGCTGACTCTCTGCAAGCAGGGGCTCGGTGCCCAGGGACGGAGCAGCAGTGCTGATATTCTGCTCACTGGCTCAGAGCTGTGGCAGGAGCGGTGACAGGGACAGCACAGCACCAGGGCAGTGCTGACATGGCCCTGGCAGCTGACTGCCTTCACAGGGAGACACATTCCTCTGTGTTCCTGCACACTTGGTGCTAATGGTCATGTTCAAACCCAGCATCGTCAGCTTTCTACCCATTTGTAAACTGTGAAAGAAAAAGGGGTTATTTTACCTGCAGCAAGGTTCTTATCCATTGCCCAAGTTTGATGCAGCTTCCTGTGCTATCCAAACCAGCTCTCCTCAAAACACTGTAAAGCCAGATTTTCCTCATGCAAAAAGCATTTTACAGACTTCTGAGTGGTTCACAATTATAATTCCAGGGATGGTTTACCTGATTTTTAGGGCAAATGAACAAATTGCACTTTGCTTTCCAATACTGTAACACTTAGTCTGCTCTTGATTGAATGCAAGATGCGTAGTTGCATTAAGAATTAATATCTAGTTTTAATATGTTTTCAGTGTCCTCTACGAGACAACTTTTTCCTTTGGCAACCTCAATGCCTATAAAACCCAGACACACGCTCTTTTCACAGCAGCAATCTTTCCTCAAAAATACAAAATGCTATTTCTTCTGAGATTGCATGTTAGCTAAAGGAAATACGCTGTGCACCAGGGGATTGATTAAAGGGAAATGTAAAAAGAAATAAGGGAGACAGGGAAGAGAGGTTCTTTTCCTTGGGATTTTTTTTTTATGTTATTATTCCTTAGAAAAAATCAGACTCCAAACATCCAGCTGAAAACCTTGATTGGAAACAGAAATTCCAGCTCAGAAGTATTCTGTGATGACTCATGAGAACAATAGTTTAGTGCCTATTGCTTCCAGTTCCCTTCTAATGGCCAGTTTTCACATGTGGACCACCACGACTAGGATCAAAGTTGCCTTCTTTTGGGAGTATTTTCATTATTGGCAAGGCTTTGCTAGCACCACATCCACAAACTGAATCAGGAGGAGAAGTGGGAAGTAGAATAAATTGCTATACGGGGAAAAGCAGATTGAGTGCTCCTGACATGCTAAAAGAATAAAAATCAGCTCTCTGGAAATGTTTGATATATCTGTGAGAAATCCCTGTCTTGGGATGGACTCTGTAGGAGAGGGAATTAAACATCATACCCAAAAAAACAAATCATAACCCCACTATAATGCACTTACTTCTTGAATCTCGTTCTGACAGTCAGTTTCTTGATTTGCAGGAACCTGAGTCATGATAATTAATTCCTTGATGTTGGCAATGACACAGATGCACCTAAATCTCCTTCCTTCTTACCTAGCTCAGCTATTGAAAGGAGACCCTGGAGGACAACAAAGTCACAGCAACCCAAACAAGAGCTCTCACAAGCATCATCTGGAGCACTTCTGAATGGTGACTTTGGAAGCCTGTGGTTTTGGGTAGTGCAAAATATTCTTTGTAAAAGGATCATCGGTAAGAAAAAGACGTTGCTTTGGAAAAACAAACAAACAAAAAAATGCCCAGAACCAAGCTTCCATGAAATCAGTTAAGGTAGCACATTTAAAATGAACCATAATAAAAAGTATTGTTAATGTTTCCCTTCAACTCTAAGGACCTTGCTACATTCTCTCGTTCAGAAAGTCTGGGTAAAGAGACATGATTGACTTCTCCATCCCACTTGGTGGTCACTAAGTGACCCCATGCACCAGGCAAAGTCTCTGGCTTTGTTCTGACTGGTTTTGTAGCTCACAGGACTGGTTTTCTTGGCCATACAGTCTACGATGTCAATTCAAACCCAGAATTTCCTTATTCATTTAGCAACTAGAGAGGGAAGCATTTGCCCACCTGCTCTGAGCACAGGGAGGTTTCTACACCACACAGCCACTGCCCATCCAGTTTCCCTGCAGAGGATGCTGAAACACCATATGCTGCAGCTTTGTTGGGAAGGGAATGAGCAAAGACAGCAGCATCAAAGCTGGTGCTTGAGAACCTTGGAGCAGCACACACCAGGGGAGCGGCTTTGCCCAGGAGCCCTTTCCCAGACTGGGATCTCAGTGCTGGCACCTGGGAGATGCTCGGCCCCATCACTGGTCCCCATGGGACTCTGGGCACCTGGACCCCTCTTCTTGAAATGAGGGGCCACCTCAAAAGCCTCTGCCACGTGAAGAACTCACTCGCATGAGGAACTGAAAAGCTGCAAGCACCTTCCTTCGGACCAGCTGCTTCCAAATGTGAAGTTGATGATTTGGAGAGAAAAAGTACCCCTGGCATGTCCTATAGCGAATTAGATTTTTTTTTCCTATATAACAGTAGACTGAACCTGTGCAAGATCTGTAAATGAGGTATTTTTGCTTAGCTCCTCTCGTGTCACTTGAAATCACGTGAAATTTGGGGGTTTATCACAATATTGTGATTTTTGACAACAGACCCACAATTATTATTTACATGTGGAGTATTTAACTCGTTTTGGTATGTGAAGTTTTTTACCATATTTTTATTACTTTTACAAAATGTCTTGCATTATGAAGAGCAATTCTTACATATTTCATGCCATTGAGTTAACCATGAAAAACATTTACATATGTCTGGCAAGAAAGTTTTGTGAAGAGATTCCAGCTAAGTCCTAGTTAAAAGAACTTCATATGTAATAAAGTCCTCAAAAATATTAAAAATCATATTTAAAGCATTCTCATAAAATGTGTATTGAGAAAAGACAAGTTAATTCTCGAAGGCTCCATTATTGAAGCAAAAATTAATATTTGTACTGTTTCTAAATTGGAATAAAATTGCAAGGATGCAAACACTATCCTATATCATAATCTATAAACCAGTCACAAATGTTAAATCAACTGTAAAAATGATTTAAAATCTACATGACTAATTTTATTAAACTGATTTAAAATCACATTTGTGCTACCTTCATTTATTAACTGTATTTCAGACAACACTGTGTTTATAATGGATTTGCATGAATACATATATATGTGGAGAAGAAACTGTCTGTTAAAAGGGACAAGACTTTACCTCCTCTGTGCATGTTTTCTTAGCACATGCTTGTGGTAAACAGAAATATACAAATTAAAGATGCAGAGGCCTTGTTAGGTTCTGCAGTCAATTCACTGCAATTTTATGGTTGTTCTTTTCAGTTTGCTTGTTCTTAACACAATGATTTTTGTTCTTTGTTCCAAGCTTAGAAAGCACTTCACAAATATTAATTAATATCTGTGAAACTGTAGCCATTTCTAGTATCATTCTGGCTTTTTGCAGATGGGAGAATTGTGGGCATTTAGCTCTAGCACAGATCCAACTAAATCAACAAAGCTATTTCTGGTTTATTTTGGTGAAGCCAATTAGAATCAGCAGCTGAACTGGAGACAGATAAGAAGGGGTTATATGAAAATTTTAGGGAGCTCACAAGCTGTTGCTGGTTTTCCAATTATTATTTCAATGGGAGTTAATCCCATTGCATGCCCCTCTTTGGGCACCCAGCCCTGGGAACAGGCAGGGCGCTGATGTTGTCCATCATTGCCCCAGGGATCCATCGGTTTGGTGAGCCCCAGGCATCAGGGAGCCTGATGTTGGGCACACACATGGTGCCAGGGGTCCTGGGTCTGCCTGTCCTGCCCAGGAGCTGCTGCTGTCTCGGCTGGGTGGTCACCAGGAGGTGACATTGCTCCCTGAGTAGTGCTGGTGGCAGAGGCTCTGCTGCTGCCATCCCGCAGCACCAAAATCAGCACACGTTTTCTAAGTGTTTATCACAGAGAGAGGTGAAAAGTCTTCTTACTGTTCCTTCTAAACATCACAAATTATGATTCCCCGGGAATAGGGAAAATCAAAATGCCAAACTCTGCGCAGGGCAAGCAGGGAGTGTTGGGCACTGGCAGGCAGGAGTGGCCATCCTGTGCCCCATCTGAGGGGGGCTCTGCTCCAGCCTCTGTAGGGACCCCACCAGCCCCAGCTGGCCCCAGGCAGGTGAGGAGGAGTCCCCCAAGGGGAACAGTTCTGTTGGGTGTTGGTTGAGGTTCAGGAGTGCATCCCTAAGCTGGACCCTAAGCATGAGGGCAAACCTTTCTCCTTTACTCTGCCCTTTCCGTCCTCCATGGATGGCCTCCCCCTTACACGAGGGTTCACTCGTGCTCGACACCAAGGCGTGAACCACCTTCAGCAAAACAAATTTTCTAGAGTTTCAACTGAATAAACCTATTCAAGGGAAATTATGCTGGACCTGTCTGTGCCCTACAGGAGGACAAAAAGCCCAGTGTCACATCTGACTTCTTAAATCTGCAGATTTCAGCAATCGTTTCTTTCAAGCGTTATCTCCTCACCAGCACGTACTGACCTTAGACATAAGGAACAATCAGCAGGATTCATGCAGATAAATATTCTAATGCACTTTATCTTAGAGAAGCTGCAAACATGTTTGCAAGACAGACACAGTTACTGCTCCTTCAAGACTCCATATGACCTTTAACATCATTTTCCACAAAAGTTAATTTCTGTGATTAATGCAATATACTAAAACCCATAAATCTGATCATTTGAAGGATTCAAATTAGGAATTATTGACAGCTGATAGAACAGAAGTGCAGAGATGAGGCAGATTTTCTCATCTGTCCATCTAAATGTTGGAATATGTATTGATTAAAATATGACATGGTATAGAACCCACCATAAATCTAAAATCTATTAGATTAACAGAGGCATTCAATTAACATAAATTGACAACCTAAGAAAAAAGCCGTGAATGGGGGCCCATCTCAGTTTGTAATATTTTAACCCACCTATCTGGGGAAATTTTGAGGTAAACAGAGATGTGTGCTTGGTTTCACCTTGGCTCAGTACCTGCAGGTATAACCTGAACCCTCAGGTGACTGTAAGCCCTTGTGCTCTGGCTTTAGAATTGAAAATATTTAAATATTTAAGCTGAGCATAAAGTCTCCATTTACAAAAATTATGAGAAAGGTCTTTGTTATGCACAAATCTCCTGGACCTGGAAACTCCCTTCTGTTTGAAGTTACTTCAATTATTCCTTCCATCAAAAAGCTGAAATATCCCTAAATGCAACAAGAGCATTAAGAAAGGAATGAACTTTCCAGGTAGAAACATGAAAACAACACACACACATAAAGCAGAAGAGTCCTTCTGTGAGCAGTGACCCTAAGTAACTTTCATCCCTTACATGTGTTGCTCAGCAAAGTCCAGCTGCAGAAACATCTGGACTCTACAAGTGCAGATTTTATCCCACTGGGTCCATAAAAATCTTGTAAGGAAGTACAAAATTTCCTACCACCTAGACCAAAGTAGGCTGCCTAAAGCACCCAGAAGAGATATCTTGAAAGAAATAAACACATAAATTTGAGCTTTCTATTCCCTACTTAAAGTAAGGAAGCCAGTGGGGCAGCATGGGAAGACAAATGCCATATGAATGTTCTGATGTTACAGACACAGAGGAGGCTCAACAGGCCTCACACTTGCCTGGCACTGTTGCCAAATGGATCTCATTTGCACAATCTCTGAATGGCCCAAAAACCAGCCTCAGTGAAAAAAGACACATTTTTTTTGTGTGCAACTGGTCAGGACTGAGAGGCCTTGCACTGGAAAGGCGTGGAAGTGTGAAGGGAGCACTGGGATTTGGGTCAGAATATCACAGGAGGTTCAGGTTTGCTTCCCACAAGCATGGGTCATTTGTGGTATTTTATTTCAGCTGGACTTAGAGAACTTAGAACTTCAATCAAGCTCTCAGACTTTGAGTAACTCTGTGAGACCCTGCCCACATTGTCAGATATTACCTAAATGCCCAGTTTTCATGCCCTGGCACAGAACCCTTGTATGTGCAGGAAGGCACATTCCTCTTCCTGGGCAGGCTCAAGGGTTCCCTGGAGCTGCTGAGAGCCTTGAACGACTCCCAGTGCCCCCGTCCCCGGCTGCTCCCTCCGGCAGCGGCGTTCCCGACACGGCTGCAGTTCAGCTGCCTGAGCCCGTCTGTTCTTTCCTCCTTCTGGCCAACTCACCCTACCCCAGCCACCTTTTGCCAGCCTTATTCTTCCCAGTGATCAATAATTACCTTTCTCCGCTCCCACTGATGGCTTCTGGAAGGGGCAGCCTTATGTCACTGTAGCAATTGAAACCATAATCTGAGCTCTAATGAGTATTTGTCCAGGGTTCACAACGGCAAATGGGAAAGTGTTAACCCAAAATCCCTGCAGAAGCTGACAGGGAAAGGTTGGCTGGCTGGAGCTATACACAAGTGGTGAGTTCTCCCAAGAACAAAATTACTATGTATTATTAGTCTGCATATTATGTTCACATTTTAAAAGATACTAATTTTCTCTCTTTCTCTCCTTTTCTCCAAAGTACCACTATTTAGGACTATAGATTCATAATTGCTCAGGAAAGCCATTGTCTGTGTTCTCTTAATATGTCCATTATATTTAATCTATCCTCAAGCCTCTATTCAAATGCAATTTTTTAATATTTTTATTATAAAATTTTGTCTTTTCTGTGAAGCTAACTTTTCATATTATGTTTTCCTGTGAAAGAGAAATGCAAACTCTCGACAGAGAATGTTGCAAACCAGCAGTATGTGAAACCAGTAAGCTCAAAACATATTTTGAAAAAAGGAATAAGGATCTGTTACATCTTCAAATTATTTATATTGTTTACTTGTAATAATTATCAATAGTTGATTGAAAAATTGCTGTTATTAACTGAAAAAACAGGTTTTTGTTCTAAAAAACGTGTAGGATTTCAACAATTCTTTCAACAGCAATCCCAGTTTTTTTCACACTCAGCAACTCAACCTAACTGGTTTTCTCCACCACAATCAGCAGAGGAAAAAAGGTTGTTTAATGGACTGGGATTTCAGATGAGAAAACAAGGTTGTTGAAAATTCTCTAATCAATTCTACTGAATGAAATCAAGAGGAAAGAGTGAAAAAGCCTTTCTTGGAGCAGGTCAGTGGGAGCAGCGAGCTGCAGCTGTGCCAGGGGAGCTCCTGGTGCAGCGAGGTTGCCAGCCTTGTCCAGACACAGCTGGTCCAGCCCCTACTGACAAGATCTGTTGAAGTGGCCAGACTTGTGCATATTTTCATAAATCAAACTAAACCCATCCAGTGTCTTTCTTTTTTTCTACATTCTCTTCTACTTTTATGCTTAAAGGAGGCCAAGAACCAAGTAAGTTCATAATTAGTAAAAATGGAATTTAACTGTGGCTTCACCCCCAGAAAACACACAATATTTAGTCCTGTTGAAGGTGCAGAGTTGTATTGTGGTGAGTCAACTAAGCAAAATATCTGTGGCAAATTGAATAAACAAGTAAGCAAAAACGCCTCACAAACAAATCATTTACTAAAAATACACCACCCCTTTGGACTGAACGTCTTGTGTGCAAGAACAATGGAGAGCAGGCTGAAACAAAAAGTGAACATAATCTGTTCACAGGGATTTTGGCAGCAGAGCCATGCTGGGGTCACACTGACCCTCCATGCACGGCCAGCTGAAAACTCAGCTTTCTCCTTTGGAGAGAGACCACAGGAGAGGCACAGACTACAACTGAGATCCTAACAGGTTTGCTGCAATGCCTACTAGCAGCCTGGGGTGCTGTCTGCTCTTGTGCCTCCTCCACAGGGATGGGGCCCTGGCAGGAGCAGACCCAGCAGCCCTGGAGCCCTCCATCCAACCCTGCAGCCCATAAGTGCACATAATTCTCACACTGTACTGACATCAGGGCTAAAGGAACATACACGTCCAGTATAAAATCCTACTTTATGCTGCGTGGAAATGGATCATTACTTCTCATCTGGAGGGATCTGCCAAGAGTTGCTGTAATTAGGAGAGAAAAAATGAATGGGGAATCACCATGAGATACGGTGTTCTCATAGCTCGGAAAGTGCTATTTGTAGCTTGGAATGTGGCACCCCTCTGGTGTTATGGGGTGGTTAAAATAGTAGAGGACTTTCACAGCAAAGATGGCAGGAGTCCATTCCTTCACCCTATGAAGTGAAGGAATACCAGTGACAAAGTTACTGTGCAGCACTGATGCCCTGTGGCTCTGAGATACTGTGAAGAATAACAAGAATCTGGAGCACCCTCTTGCACATCACTGATTCACCTGAGTCTCAAACACAGAACCTGGTTGAAGCCAGAGATACATCAGGAGCAAGATGCTTTTTTCCTCCTGCTGCCCACAAGAAAATAGCATTGCCATCCCCACCTACAGCAGCACTTGGTGTGGACGGTGCCCACCCGGGCTGCAGCAGTTCAGGTTTCACTGCTCCACACCTCACATGGGAGCAAATACACAAATAACACGTACTGGGGAAGGAAAACCTGGTGTAGGAAGAACGTGGCTTTGGCTTGTTTCTTTAACAAGAAAAAGAGAGTTGAGCAGGAAGCACAGAGACAGCCCTTCAGACCAGCAGTGAGGCAGAAGGCCCAGCTGCCTGGTGAGGTGGTCTTTGGGCACCCTAAACAGAGGGGCTCCTGCCACCCCTGCGTGGTGCCCACAGAACTGGCCCCAGCTCCAAGGGCTGAGTCCCAAGAGGTCTGGGAAAGGGAATCAAAGAACATCTGGGGGGTTGCAATTCTAAGAAGGATGGATTTTGTTCCTGGCCCCGTATGACTCCTCTAGAAACACACAGCAGAATAACTTCAAGGTGGGAGGGCAAGCAAGGTGACTGGGGAGGGGAAAATAAATGAGTGAGCTGTAGCAGCAGGGACTGCAGAGCACCAGAAATCATGCTCAAGGAGGAAGGGGGATGCCAAGGAAAAGAGCTGCCTGTCTGAGGCTGCTCTGGGTTTACAAAGACCACCTGAAGCTGAGCTGGCAGGTGCACAGGGATGAGCTCAGCTCTTGACAGAAAGATGAGACATCATACTTTGTGTATAATTCCAACTGCACTAACTTACATCAGTATTGAATTTAATTTGAATAATGTTAACAGTCTCTCAAACCCTTCAGAAGAGAAGTAGTTTAATGTCTGCAACATACACTAATGCTGGAAGAAAAATGACATGCTATTGTGTGTTCAGACATCCATAGTATTTGCTATTTGTTTGGAGTTTTATGGACTTGAGAAGACAGATGGAAATTTTTTTGTTAGAGCAATGCAAATGATAGCAACATTACTGGATGCCTTGTAGGAAGTCTCAGTGTGATAGCAAAGCCTCTAGATGTGAAATGTAAATTGAAATTAAGCTTTTCCAGTGAAGAAACACAAACTAGATTGAGTATGTCTTAGGGAAAAAAAAAATCCGCAACTTTCTCGGTTGACTGAGGGCACACTTCACCACAACACTATCTTGATGCAATGATCATGTTCTCGACCCCACAGAGGAGCCCTGAGCAGCATATGTCCCACCACACCTGCCCAGGAACTGCCACGCTGTAAGGGCAAGAGGCGTTTTATTGGTTGTTTAAGTGCAACGTGTGGACATTGTCAAGACAAAATTATCCTTTATCCAGCTCTTCATAAATCACTTGGGACAAAAAGGCCTCCAGCCCTTAGATTTCGGGGTGCAGCTGCCAGGAGGAGGTGGCTCCTCGGAGTGGTGCAATGGGAAGCTGTCTCCTGCGTTCCTGGGTGAGGCCCCGGGCCGCTCTGGGCCCCCGTGTGACCGCCGGGTGCCCGCAGCCGGCTGCGGGAGCGATCCCTGCGGGACGGGCACGGCCCCGCCGCGGCACACGAGCGGCGCCCGCTCCGAGCGCACCTCGGGGGAGCGAAAAAAAGAGGAGGAGGAAAAAAAAAAAAAGAAAAAGAAAAAAAAAAGAAAGAAAAAAAAAGAAAAGGAAAAGGAGTTCGTGCTCCTTGTTCGTGGGTTGTGAGCTCCCTCTTGTGGCTCTCCCCAAATTTCCAGCTATTTACCAGCTCTCTGAAGCCCGCCGCGATGTCGAGCTGGATGGGCCCCCTCTGAGCCGGCACGGCTAATTCCCCAGCTACCTTTCATCCCAGTAACTTGCTGCTTTACGTCTCAAGTTCTATTAAGACTTTAAATATAATAAATGTACATTCCCTGTACACAGTCCAAGCCCGCAGCAGCTCAAAGGAAAGGGTGCAGCTGAAGCATTTCCCTGTGCGGGAAAGCCCTTGACCTGCCCTGCTGCACAGCACGCAGGACCAGGGGAGCATGGAATGTCCTCTGCCAGCTCTCCTGGCTGCTGAGGGGTTCCTGGTACCCCCTCACCTCCGGGATGCCCGCAGGGGACCGCTCATCTGCTCTCCTTCAAAACTGAGGTCAGTGGCAGCGTCACTGGGCACAACAGCCCTCCCTCGTTCCTGGGCTGTCCCAGGCTGAGCCAGCAGCCTTGCAGGGATCTCATCCCTCCTTGAACTATCCCACCTCTGAGGTTAGAGTCTTCTGGCTGATATGGAAACATTTGCATTACACCACTGCCAGGCCGCATGTTCTCCCCAGTTATCCAATTTTCTTTCTGAAGTATCCAATTAGGGAATTTTTCAGGGAGAGGAAAGGGAACTTTTGTAGATGGTTTCTCACCACCCCCTTATAACCAGGGTGAGCCTTGCTGTGCCTGTTTGCTGCTACCACAGCCACAAAATGACCACTCAATCCACTTGCTGGAGGAATCCTGATGCTTCAGCAGCTGCCCCAGTCCTCCCCCTGGGACTTCCCCTGAGCGGCAGCTCAGCCCACTGGCAGCATCTTACAGCAATATATGCTTTTACATCTACTACAATGGCTAAAGAAGGGTTTCTGGGACAAAGAAAGATATACAAAAGCATGGCTGAAGGACAGGTGGCCCTGTAATGTTTTAGTTTTACACAGGTGCATCATTTACCTCTGTAAGAAGTCAAAAGGAAGGCTTTGCAGCAAAAGAAAAATATCTTCACCAGGAACACAGGGACAGGACCTATCTGTGGTTCAACTCAAACTGACTCCTGTCACACCAACTTCATCTTGAGCAAAGTTTCACCAAGAAAGAGAGGGAAACAGAACTATGATATCCATAAAACACCTTACAACACCTACTTCCAATAAAACAGATCAAAATGGGGAGTTTGAAAGTGATCAAATGTCAAGGAATTGGATACATATAAACAGCTCTATACTGAATGTTTGGCGGGTTTGAACCCCAGTATCATGGAAAAGGTCCTCTCCTGAATGTACCTTCTAGAAACTCTTTGTGTGAAGGTGAGGGAAGCATAAAATGCAAAGAAGAGTGGAAATGTTAAAAGACATGCTGCAGAAAATAGCTATTTTTTGATAAATGATCATGGTTCTTTTACAAAAACTAAATCAAAAAAGTCTTCATACTACAATCTACAGCTGAGTTTCTTCAAATGCTTCTTGGATGTCACTCCAAAAGCATATAAGCCAAACAAGCAAGCCTTACAAAACATAGATATGTAATCCCTCATTCCAACACAGAACTATTGCTAAGTAAGAAAAGATGGATGAGTGGCTGCAAAGAATGTGTGTCTTTCAAAGGGGAAGCTACCAGGCTAAGCTGCTCAGTACATCTGAAATCATGGGAGCCATACAAAACTCTGAGAGTAACTGCAGTTTCTATGAAAACCTCTGATATTCTACAAGTAGAATATTACGTGCCCTTTTGTCCACATCCATCCTAACCACAAAGTGCACGTGACACGACTTTGCGTGCATCATATGAGTTAAGAGCACATTAGCATTTGGAGACCTCTGCCTCGTAATGAAAAGAAGGAATCAAAACATTCAAGTTACACAAGAAAGAAAACTTATAAAACTGCCATCTCATGAATGTAATTTATTTGTTTGGAAAGACAAAGGATGAAACATTCCCACAGACTCACAAAGTCTCCGCAACCACAGGGCAGGGAAGCACATGAATATGCCAGGCAAGAAGTTTTCAGTCCCTGGTGCCTCAGCTAACAAAGGGGAGGGAAACTTCTCAACCAATTGTATTCGTCCCACTCCGAGTTTCAGGGACCTATGAGAAACCCAAAGATATATTCACAAGATTTCCTCTAATAGACAGGGGACCTCAGCCTTCAACCGCTTTTATCCACCAACGTGAAATACGATCACATTTTTCCATTTAATTTCATTTAAAAAAAAGAACATATAGTATTTATGTATTTCTTGGGCTAACTGTTCCTGTGTTGAGGCTGAAGATACCCTCACTCAATGTTTTATTTACGAGCCTTTGAGAGGAGGAGATGTGAAACTTGTAAGCAATGCCAGAGCCCTAAATATTGGGTAAAAGAGTGGCCCTTGGGCACGTCATTGCATTGCCAATACTACAGGTCACATTTAGGAGTGGCGTGCCAGATCTATGGGGCTCATATCTCATGGAAATGAAAAAATAGATAATAACTGCCACTGATGCCTAGCGATCACCACAGCCAAATTATTTTATGTCGTTCTTCTCCTACCTACTACTGCCCTGCTCTAAATAGGGGTGCAGATCCACAAAGGGTCACAAATGATGTGCTTCTTCAAATGTGGATTTAGAAAGTCAGAGCTGAAGCAGAGCTGCCCAGACAGCTGGATGTGTGTGTACACAAGCCCTGAAGATACAGAGTCTCACAAGGAATCTGAACAAACAGAACAAGGAGAAGCTGGTCATTGATATGGAAATCAGTTTAACTTTTGGGAAATACCTCACAAAAGTAGCTCCTAATTTTTCAACCAGCCCAGCTGAACTGCTTTCCATACTAGTAGAGAAACTGGTGGGACATGAGTGCTAAAAGGGGACAGCTCTGAGGCATGTTGTACCTGTAGCAGTCGGGAGTCTCCACGAGTAGATCACAGAATCACAGTTTTGGTGAAGCTGGAAAAGACTTCCGAGATCACTGAGTCTAACCTGTGGCTGATCTCCACCTTGTCAACCAGACCATGGCACCAAGTGCCCCATGCAGTCCTTAAACCCTCCAGGATGATAAATCCACCTTCCTGGGCAGCCCATTCCAATGTCTAATCACCCTTTCTCTGAAGAAGTTCCTCCTAGTGTCTGCCCTAAACCTACCCTGGACTATGTCCTATTGTCTTATCAGCAGTTGTTGAGAAAAGAGGCCAACCCCATCTGGCTACAACTTCCTTCAGGTTGTTTTAGAGACTGCTAAGATCCCCCCCAAAGTTCCTCCTCTCCAGGCCAAGCACCCCCAGATCCCTTGGCTGCTCCTCATAGGATTTGTGCTCCAGACATTGTTGTCTGACATGCATGGAGGCAGAGATTGTTTGACATTCCTGGCTACCAAGAGCATACCTTGGGCAAGGGTAGGGACACTCTCTGTGTCCCTATGCCACCAGCCCTGCCAGGGCTCATCCCTGAGCAAGTGCCCAAAGCTCTTTGGCAAAGCTGGGCTGGCACAGAGCTGGGCAGGGGGGCACTGTGCTGACAGCAGAGAGGGGAGCCAGCTTGGACTCGGGGAAAGGAGCAATTCAGAAAGTGTTACCAAGCTGCTCCTACCCGTAACTGGACACCAAAACTGGCACCTAAACACGTACTTACGTCTCTTGAGATGATGTGATTGCAGGATAACCTATCTGAACACAGCATAAAGACATCCTAAGAGCTTGAAAAAAGGGCTTCTAAATACAAACAATCTAGAAATACTTCTATTTAAAGAAAAACTTCATCTTCTTTCAAAAACTCTGGTTACCAGAAACAGGCAAAATTAAGTTTAATGAAAGGTGACCTCAGTAACAGGAGGCCCCACCATGATCATGGCTATGACTGGGTCACTTCATGCCCAGAGTAGCAATAATTCCTTCTGGAAAATAATTTTTTGCAAGGAGATTTTTTTTTCTAAGAATAGTCTGCTTCAAAGAAGGAAATCAAATGCTGCATCCATTAGGGATGAGTCGTAGAGTGAGCAAAGGCAGCAGGGAGGGATTCTTCTTTCAGTGAACTGGCAGGAATACATAGCCAAGATGTGGGTTACTCTCTTCTCAGCAGAGCAGCGAGTTCAGACCAGGCCTTCTACATCCTGGATGAGTTTTCTAACTGCTCGACCAGCAGATAAAAGGGCTATCATCTCCCTCTCTGCTTTTCTGACAGTCTAGCCCTGCACAGCTTTTGTGCTTTGCTTTTTTCCTTGTTTCCCTTCCTCCCTAAAATTGCCTCATTTCACACAAAACACAGCATTTCCTATATTACATACTACTAAGCAAACCAGAAAAAGAAATACTTTTTGGTTGTGATTGATTTTTTTTTTCTTTCCTTTTATTCTGCAAGAGAGCCAAACCAAAAAGTCAATTGTTAGCACAGTCATAATAGGGACAGCAGTCTGCACTCAGCATTGTGGGTTAGAGAGCAGAGTGGGCCAATACCACATCCCCAAATTTGGTGAAAGAAGAGATCCATAATGAGAGGGAACCCTGGATCCACAGACCTGTAAAAATCCTGTTGCCTCTAAATTTGATCCCAGCTTCACGGCTCAGGTCCCAGTCGAGTGCATGCCCACATTTGCTACATGAACTTTTGCTCCCTCCCCAACTTGATTAAGAGCAAAGAAAGTAACAGATGGATCCATGCTGTTCCTTTGTAGCCGGGAGATTAATGTTTGCATTGCATCAGGCTGCTCGCAGCACACCAGGGAACGCTGCCGTTGTCCCTGCCCCGGGCACCTGCACCCGCTGCCTCCAATCCGTGCCCGAGGCAGACGGGCTATGTAAGGGAATGCAGGCACTGTGTTCTTTGGGCTTTAAATATCCCAATGCTTCGGGAGCGTGACACGGTGTGAAAAATGGCCGTGCCTCGAATAGCGAGCTTTGCTGCGCTTTGCCACTCACGGATGGCAGCTCACGCTCTGCTGTGCATCACTCTGCTAAAAGGCTGTCACCCGGCGTGTCCTAAAGAAGGGTGTCAGTAAACAAACGTGGGGCCTTCCTCCAGCGTGCTGAACCTGTGGGTAATATCAACACGAAGCCAGGATGTGCTCCAAATGTCCTCCAGTAGAGCTAAAAGTCAGCTTCTGCCACTTGTAAAGAAAAAAAAGGAGATTCAGCCCAGCTCTGCTGTTGGCACAGGTACCCTCAGCCAGAGGCAGCTCACCCCTACATGCCACCCTCCCCAGGCAGCAGTCTTCATATTCCATGGCCAGGGTCCGACAAAGCCATGGCACAGTATCAGTGGTGATGACAAGAGGAGGTTTTCTCTGTGCTATCAGGATTAGATGCTGTGGGTGCCAAGCTGCAGGAGCCTGCAAAGCTTCAGCCCCTGGCCCTCCCAGATCCGGGCTGAATAGGGCTTTGAGTAATTTACAACTTCTAAACTCAGACAAAAAAAAAACCAAACCCAAGCCCATGTTTACCCAGAAGATTGTGTTATTCCCTGATTTACCCAACAGTTAGAGCTCCCTATCCCTGGTGCAAAAGCCACTGTTTTCCCCAGGGCATTACGACAGATTTTTTGCACCATGTCCTGGATCTCCAGCTGGTTAAAGAAAAATGTATTCAGGGAAGCCTCATCCCAGCTGAGCCAGGCCAGTCATGGTGGGCCGGGAGGGTGGACACTGGGGTGACACTGGGGTGACACCAGGGAGGGCATTGGGCGGGCTCAGGGGGTGCAAGGCTTGAAGAACTCGCCACAAACGCTTATTTCATCTCCTCTCTGTGAAGGAGGACAGACTTTACATGATTTACTGGGAAATCTGTGAATTTCAATAACCACTCCCATTTATCAGGACATCTATCATACTGTATCTTTTGCAGCTGTTTAAAAACAGGGGTTTCAAATCAGTTTCACCATAGAGTCGAAAAAAGCCTAAAACAAAATCGAAAACCAAAAACCAGCCATATGCCTACTTGACCTAGGATACATAAACCTGTTGTTCAGTCCAGAGGAGGGATTACAGCATTACTTTTTAGTAAGTTGCTTTTCATATGGAAATTTCTTTTCACAGTAAAGCTCTGTATTTAATGCCATCAACATAAAAAACATCCCTATTTTTAGTTCCCTGATCGTGGACATATAGATTTTTATAGTGTCTGCAAGCATACATTAACGTTAATTTCCCCATTCTCCTTTGTACTTTGTTAATGTCACAATCTGCTGTAAAACCTTGCCAAGTTTCTTAACTGTCATGTTAATTCCGAGACCCAGTCTGCACTCTCTGACATTTCAGGACAGAACATGGCAGTAAAAATAGATTAAAACAGCTTATAAGTATTATAAAATCTAGAACTTTACAGATGGTGGAATTATGTCTCCTGAATGGAAATTTTAGCAACTCAGAACACAATAATATTAGAATAGCCTATTGATTTCTAAGACAAATATTTTCAGAAGTAACGTAATGGTGTCTGAAGAGTGGGCAAAGCCATCAAAAATGTAGGAAAGTTGAGTGGGTTTTTTCTTCCTTTTTTAAAGCATCACTGGGAATGTGCATATCGTGTTGGTGCTAGTGTTAAGTTTCAAAGCTTTTCTGTGCCATATAAATAAAGGACATAATAAGATCTTGATTTTATTCATGGTTAGTTCAAAGTTCACACAAATTATTTCACACAGGGGATTTGTCTGAGGGTTTTGGCATTATAGAAATGCATTAATGTACTTTAGATATTAAATGACAATGCCACATGGTAAGAAATTTGCACGAATGAACAGGAAATTAGACACTGTTTCTTTTTTTTAACTGATTGCTAAAGAATGCACTGTTTGAACATGGACTATCCATTTCAAAGGGAAGCTTTTGCTGATTTCAGGAAGTTTAAAATCAGCTAATCAGAAAGTAATACAAAGTTAGAGTTAAATATTTTTTTTAAAGGAAACTGTTTCTTTAAAAAAAATCCTTTCCCCTTTTCTTTAAGGAGTACTTATTATTTCCATCATCCTTGTTGAGTTGTTGATGAATAGCTCACATCGTTTGCCAAGCTCCACCCTCTGTCTTTTTTCTAAACCCTTTACTCATTATTTGCTCAGTCTTTTTCCCACAGCCTAGACAGCCTGTCAAGGCAGCTTAAATAAAACACTGTATTAACATTAGGAAATGGCATTCAGTTCCCAATTGATCTCCTAATACTTTATGTTGAAATGATAATTGGTACAGTCTTCATTGAAAAAAAAGAGAGAAAAACTACTTTTCAGTCACCACAAGGTATTATCTTAGCTAATGTATTCACAACCAAACAGATACATTTTTAAAATCTCCCCATCTGCTGGAGACTGCAGTTCACAATTCTTTTCAGCTGACATAATCCAGATTGATTCGTTCAGCAGATAAAATTCAGGCCACTTCTGCCCTTTATAGGAGCAACATAATACCAGTCTTTATTCAGTAACAATGTAACATAATGGGATCGGAATGTGCAAAATGACTGTTCTTAAATTACTGTGACACACAAGGGTCCAACACAAGCTGTGGTTTAATGTAAAAAATCATTAGGCACAGATTACTAAAGTGGTCCTGCATTAACAAGGTCAAACCAAGATGGTTTATGATATTTTTCACGAAGGAAAAAGAAAAAAAAGTTTACTAATATCTAGATTATGAATGCATTTTTAAGAGGGGAAAAATCTGCAGGTTTTTGAGGTTTTTTTCCCATGAAGAAAGCGCTGTTTATTCAATAATGAGTGCAACAGTTAAGGATTCTATAAAGACCTTTTCCGCAGAGCCAAGTTAATCTATTACACACTGAAGCGCACACACAAAAAATCTAAATATCAAAAGGTTGTCAAGAGAGTTGCCAGAAACGAATAGTTTTGTGCACTGCTATATCAAACAAATTTTGAAGACTGTCGGATAATTATTAACCCATTATAGCACTCCTCTTTTGATGTAGCCAGACACCACTAGAAGGAATTTAGCGAGTTTCCACACCACTGCAGGGGCTTTGCATCTTTGTAAATCATCAATACTTAACAATACATCTCTCATAAGCTCACCCATCAACCTGTCTGCACAAAAACAGCCAAAGTGAAGGGACACAGTAAATTCTGTCCTTAATACACAGGTGCTTACACCTTAAGATCCTGATGGCCATCTAAGATCATATAGTATATGAATTTTCTTTGTACAGCTATTTCTTCCTACTTGATACAATCAAAAATTTAGTAAGTATTGCTTAAGAAATGCACTATATCTCACATATTGAAATAAAGGAATAAATAAACTACTATTTCTCAACCTATCAATAACTCTGCTGGTGTTTTCCTCTTGCCTTTGACTGGAGGCTAATGATGAACAAAACCCAGCATCTCAGACAGGAGCTTGTCTTGCTTGTGCAATACAGCCAGTTTTGGCTCTCAATGGAAGTTAACCCAAAAGCATCATAGCCCAGGTCCTGGGAGGAAAGGTGGTGTTTGAAAGAAAAAAATAATCCATTTCCACCCTGGTTTGTATCTGGGGCTCCAGATCAGGTGCCCCTCATGGGAATGGAAGGGTTAAATTCCCCACGTTCCGCTTTCCCATTTTCACCTTGCAAACAGTGCAAGTGGAGTTTTGCTGCCCCTTACTACGGTGCTAAACTCCTAGAGCTGGCCAACTGTTGAAATCAGAGGCTTCAATTTAAGCCACGGCTCGTTTGTGCTGAGTGCACAAGCAACAGCCACATTTTAGACACACGCCCATGGAAAGGGACACTCCCATCTGCATGGCACATCCTCGTGTGCCCATGGCAGACTCCTACAGAAACGGCCTCCAGAAGCTCAGCTAGATGATGACACCTAGCAGGCTCTAAGGGCAGCTGGGGAGGAATGGACTGATTTAGAAGTTCAATGTGAGCATGTCTGGGTTCTCCATACAGGTGGGCAGTGTTCACACCCCGGCCCTGCCAAGGACAGCCTTCCACTGGCACAGCACAGCTACCCACAGTACTACAATAAAATCAAAATGTGCTCTCATGAAACACTTCTACTTGAAAAATTCCCACAGTTTGCATCATTTTCCAACAAAACACTGAAATGTTACTCAGTCAGCTCCACCCAAAGTAGTGTGAAAAGTGAATTTGTGAAAGCTCATAGCCAGACCACAAAATAAGCTTGTGTCTTCTGAATAACAGATGTGTTTAAATGACACATGTTCTGCTAAGGTGAACCTCATAATCACAAAAGATTGTAGTTTTGAAAAGTAATGAAAACTAACTGCATCCCTCCAACAGTCTTGGAAACTCATTACAGTCAAATATTTACATATTCTAGTGAACTTAGGATGTCAATTTCGACTACACAAATCCAATAACTGAAACATATGGCCTTGAAACCTGCAATCAATATAAACCTTTTAGAGCCCAAGCTTCAAAAAGTTATATCAAATATATATTCGATGAGAAGAAGGTTAATTGACTAATTGATTACTCAGTTACAATTAAGCGCTCTTCAGATATCTTTGGGAAATACCGAGATATAACAGTGATAGATATTTATTTGTTTATCAGCTCCCTGATTTATAGCTATCATTTATTTTTTATTTCCTACGTCAATTTTTACATTTATGTATTTTAACAATATAGTCCCTGGTGAGAATCAATATACATGTTTTTTTCACCACAGGGCTATCAAAAGTTAGCCTAGAAATCCATATCTACCAATTCAGCCAATTTAAGTGCAGATTTCAGCCTGATAAATACCTTGCTAAAATATTCAGACTGTCTCCAGATGGCAGTTATGGAGAGGGAACGTGAAATATTTGTAGCAATAAAGGTTAACCAATACTAACCGTGCTGATAAACTCTGAACTTAACAACAGTTAAGAGAAAAGATGGCTCTTGGGGAAAAAAAAGAAAAAAAAAAAAGCAAGAAAAGTGTGCTGTTTGCATTTTTTAACAAAGTACTATTTCTTATCAAAATACAAACACATTCATAAAGGTCCCACCCCTACAGCAACAGCCAAGAGGATCTTTGGGATCTCTGGGGCATTTTAAAGTTGACTAAACGATAAATCAGATAGAATCGGGCCTTCAGAGCTGTCTGCACAGAGGAGTACTGTTAACTCTTTAGTAGTATTAACATTATTTAGAATTTCTTTAGCAGTAGCACCCATGTTCTCAGTAAGGAGGAGAACACTGTCGTGTCGCACACTGCACACACACATTATTTGTAGATACATACAAACACATACAAGAGGCCCAGTATCTGGTGACTGATGAGCTAAATAAGGCCGGGTAAGATTTATTAAAATACGTTAAATTCCTCTGAAGATGGTAAGATAAATTGCAAAAGCCTCACTGCTAGAAGTGAAGGCTTTCAACTCTTTCCTGCATCCACCTCCAAGACATTAGGTTAGCTACCCCAAAACACTGCTTAAATGGCCACAGGCAAAAAAACCCCTATCTTTGAGGGTAGAACTCTGGAGTTACTTCAAAACTTGATGGCAATTCTATACATGGTGTATAATAAAGAAAGGTGCTATGTTGTTGAGGCAGTATTTCAAAGATTTTGCAGTGGTGCCTCAGATTACAGCATGCAGAGATAAGGATAAGGAAAATAACTTCACAAACTCACTGAACAATAAAATCATATTTTTGTGACTGTCCTGTCATTACAATGGTCCAGAAGGGGATGTGTTTCAGGGGAGACAACTTGAGTGAGTCACGAGGAAGACTGAAAAAGAAAAATTCACTCTTTCCTTTTCTTAGTGTAAGTACCTGGTACACCTTACCCTCAATATGCTCAAAAACTTGTAGGAGTTATGCTATCCAAGAAAGTGACCTTACAATTAGATCAGTGCAAGCTTCAGGTAACTCCTCTGGATTCTCCCTTCCCTCTCCTCTGCCTAACAGCAGCAATGCCTGACATGGGACAGGATGTGCCTGGGCCCCAGAGCACTAAAATCTCATAAACTGGGCTCCTTGACCTTAAATTCACACTTCTGGCCTGAAATTCATCACTAAATGCTTTGTTCTTTTAGTTTTCCACCCTACTGCAGTCCAAGCGAGGCGGAGTTAGATCCTCCACGGCCTACGATGATACTGTGGATTTCCATCGGTGTGGCTGAGAACAGAACGTGGCCTTACAGGGATATTATATTTTATCATGAGCTTTCAAAACACAACACGGACACCAGGCGTAAAACAAACCCTCTTTACGCACTGCACTTCACAGCACGTCAGGGGTGATGTGCGCTTTGTGCTGGGCCTCCTAACGAGATGACAGGCGCTGCTGTCCGGTGACAAAGCCACATGACAGCGAGGTGTCACCGACAGGGAGGGCAGATGTATCATCGCTCTGCCACTCGGGTGGGAGTGACATCCTTTGAATCCCAAGAGACAATGTCGAGGGAGAGCCAAGCTCGGCGTGCCGGCTGTACGCTCAGTGGTATTGACAACAATTCCGTGTACATCCATCGTGGGGGAACACTGAGGTCTGAAGACAGCAGACTTCAGATTTCATCCGTGAGATAATAATGCCGACAGACGAAGGACTGCTATGAACAATAGACCTCAAAAAAGGAAGCCAATATTCTATATTTATGTTCGAGGCTTCAAATTTACCAAAAAATTCTGTGGGTTTTTTTCAAATGTTCCATATTCACATCCTACACTATGGAGAGAATTATTCAGAAAGACACATCATTAAAATTCTTTACAAAGGAATTTATCATATAAAATAAGAACATTTTATATTAATTAGTCCTGATTTGAAAGGCCATAAATTAGCTATCTTTTGAGTATGACCAAAGATAACATTATAAGCTAAGTCCTGGGGGACATCACAACACTAACATTATCTACCTCATTTCTGAAGCAGGTCACATACTTTCGTGGCTAATTTTACTTAAATACCCTCCAATATTTTCCAGACTTTATGGAAGTTTATAGAACATTTTACAAAATCAGCACCAATTTGAAAAAAAAAATTGCAAAAAAAAGCAGAGAGACAAACTCAGTGCATTTTACAGGTCATGGCACGTTCGTCACTGCCCTGATGTTGTTCATAGCCACTGGTCTCACGTAAGTAGGTCATCGGACCTACTTGCCCTTTTCAGTGATCCTGAAATATGGTGGCATACTTGAAAAGCCGTATAGAAACGTGGGGCTCTCCTGATAAATCATCCCAGGATCGGCTGCTGGCTCTTGCATTCAGATTCAGGGAAATGACAGCTGAGTCCTATTAGTAGAGGTGGGGAACAGAGAGCAGGGGTCGAGGGGGCAATTAGCTCCTGCTGTCCCTTGAAAGGGATTCTCCCTTTGCTGGCAGAATAAGGAAAGGTTGAGGTGGAGACAAACCCTTAAGCAAATGCCTGGAAACGGCAGCACCCTTTTGTGAGAAGAGTGTTTGGGCCGGTGAGAAAGACAAAGCAGGAGAATGGGGGAGGTTGGGAGCTCACCCAGGAAGGCAGTTAAGACTGACTTTTTGCAAAGGTGAAGAAATCCCTCCTTCTCCTTCCTCCTGTCCGAGTCAAAGGGGAGAGAGGAAAAAAAAAAATAAAATGGGAGAGAAAGAAAGCAAATAAGAAGATTTCTCATGCTCTACTGCTCCCTTCCAGGAGTCACGGACTCTGCACCTACTCTGTCAACCAAGCCACCAGCAGGTGGGAAGGCTGCCTTGGGGCCACGTGCTCTTAACTTCAGCATCCTTTCTCCAAACCACCATGGCAGAGAAGCAGGTAACTGGGTATAACTGGTACCAGCTACCTGGGCATCACTGATTTAGGGGGCAGGAGCATAGTTAATGTTAGCTGAAATCTCAACCTGTGTGATCTCATCATACTCTGCTCTTAACTACATACAGCCCTCTCACCTCTGATGTAATCTCATGCCCAATACCTAATAAAACACGAAAAAATGGTTTAACTTTGTATGGGGGTGGAAAAAAATGAAGGATTCTTTCTCCAGAAAAAAAAAATCTCAGTATCTCAAGATAGCAACAAAAAGTCGACCATTAGGCATCCAAGGTTTGAAAAAAAAAAAGAAAAAGGTGGTGGGGGGGAAGACTTAAGCCATCAAAACCTTTTCAGCTGCATGAATTGTGTATGTTAAGAGGCCTGGAAACTGCTTCATGTGCTTCACCTCCTGCTGAGCAGTTTTTATGCTGACAGGACTGAAGATAGCTTTTCTAGCTCATAATATCACAAGGAAAATGTTATAATAAACTAAGGCATCTCTGATCATATGCTAAAGGTGCACATGTAATGTGCTCATGATAAATCCATTTATCATTAGAGACAAGTTTAAAATACAATTGACTCATTCCAGGTTCAAAAAATTATCTGTTTGTTGAACTAATTCATACATGCCTTGAATTTTCAGTGTTTAGCAGTTCTAAAGTAAAGTGAAACTTGTCTGAAAACACAGATTTAATTTATTTGTGGTGAAGAATGCATGTAAACACATTTTATATGACTGCTGCTCATACCTGCAGCATCAGCTCAGGTTAGGAATTTTGTAATGCATAGTTGGCCTAAACATGTTGAAACTCATCAACAGGTTTTTTTCTGAATCTGGATCATTGGGTCAAGTGCACAGAGTGAAAAAATTCCATCCCTGGTTAACTAAATCACGTGCTTTTCTGTAGAAAGCAGTTAAATGAAACTGAGGGGGAACATGCAGCACATAGCACAAGTTCAAAAGTAGCCTTTCCATTATGGATCTACCCAGTCCCTTGAACCCTGGAGCAAAAAGGCCTGGAACAAAAGCAGAGTGTTTGTCCTAACCTCTGTCTTCAGATCTTCCTCCTGACTCCTTGTATGCAGATCTTTATCCTACGCAGAGCTGTGTTCTACTACGTGCAAACTAAAATCTTGCACAATCTGATTTCGAGTTTTTCATACTTTCCAAAGACAAGTGAAAATTTAGTTTCCAGTGTCAAATAAATTAACTATGGCAGCTCCTCCTGGCCAAACCCAAACCTTAAAACATGATCAAGTTTACTAATTTGGATGGACTAAAAATGCATCAATTATTAAAAATAGATAAAACCCTTGAATTTCAAAACTCAATTTGATAAGAAAACTTTTCACCACAAAACTATTTAATACTTAAAATCTTATAAAACTAAACTCAAATATGAAAATGGAGACCCAGTATCCTTCCTGCTCTATTGCATCTTCTGCATATTTTATACCTCTCACCGTATCATTAGTTGTATCACATTTTGCTGCTGCTAAATACAGCTGGACTCATTTTTCAATGCACACCAGCATTTCATAATGACAAATAAAGACATTTTAATTTAAAAGTAAGGAGAACAGAATGTCCTACAAGTATTCGATGCAACAGAGGGTCTCTCTGAAATAATTTCTCTCTCTCATTCAGAATGACAGGGTATAATGGATTCATTGCTTCCACACTTAGCATCTTGCAAGTTATCCCTGACTCCTGAAAATAACATTTCTAAATTCACTTCTCTTAATGCATGAAAATTACCCCTCCCTGCACAAAACCTGTAGTAAGAAGCAAGCAGGACAGTGGGACTGAAGAGATTTAACTTTCGAGTGCCCTGGAAGTCACTCCATGGAGTTGTTGTGAAGCCCCTCCGTGGCACCACGTCGCACCTTTTTTTGTGGTCAGAGAGAGACAAAACAGGAGAAAAGTCCCCGGGTCTGTCAGTGGGTCTCAGCTTCACCAAGCCAGCCCAAGCCCTGCTGCAGATCCCCTCTGTGTCCTCTCCCATGGTCACCATGCAGGTTCCCCCGCTCACCCCTGGGGCTGCTCCTGCCACAGTTCCTGTCCCTCAGCCTGGCACAGACCAGTGACAAACCCACGGTCAGCAAGAGGAAAGACATGAGGCAGACAAGGGGAGAATTGGGAAAAATAGTTTATGTTTGTTAAGTCGGTTCTTGATTAGACTGTGCTCTGTTGGCCAAAGAATTGTTTTTCTGATGATGTTTGTACAGTACCATTCAGCTGGAGACCAAAATTCTGTTACTTTATGTTGCCAGCTAATGTTGGTAAATAAAAATGTTATATTTTCTATATTTTCTAGTTTGAATGCACATGTTCACCTTCCTCCTGCTAGGGCACACTGCTCCTCAAAGGAGGGAAGGGGGAAGGTGGGAAGGTGACCATCCTTCTGTGTGCTGGGGACTTCCCTCCGTGCTGCTTTCCTAGGCGGGTTTATTTCACCCTGTGTTAGCACCAAGTGCTGTAACTCAGAGACGAGACACAGGCAGGGCCTCAGAGTTAGGCCTGAGTCCATCCCTCCTGTGGAGGTGCAGCAGGGAGAAAGAGAGATGTGAAAGGCTTTGGGGCTGCCAACTACAACGTTCAGAGGCTTCTCTTACCCTGAACAGGGCAGGAAACCTCAAAAAGTCCACAGAGTCCTGAGTCGGGAGCCTGGGCTGATCAAACAGCTTCAGCAGAGAGTTTAGGTTGTGCAGGACCCCCTTTATGTCCAGTCTAAATCCAAGAAGATCGGAAGAGGAGGGGGAAATGAAAGGTTAGCTCTGAGTATCTGGCAAGGCATGTTTTTTTTTAATGTAGCCTTAATGAGTTTTGCCATCCTATATCTACTGACATTTTAATAACTGCTAAACCCCTGAAAGTCTCCAGAGAAGGTGCACTGATACTATGATGAGCATAATATAAATGCATAGACAGACAGACAGATATTAATAATTTCTTTTTTACTGATGTATGTGTGTATATTTGTATAATAATATAAAGCTTTCAGGGTATTTTACCCCTATTCAGCACAACAACATTTACTACTATCAGTCTAATCATAAATACAATTATTCTTGAGTACTCTATTACAAAAACCAATAAACTAGGCCTCAATAGAGATTCTGAAATTACTTAACTTTTCTTTAGAAAAATATTAAAACAGTATTATCACATCAATGAGAGGAAAAGACAGGAAGATAATAAAGTTATGTTAAACCTCCCTGTATTTACTCATGTGTGAAACAGTTATGTCTGGTCACATAATTGCAATGGTTCTGAGAAATATTTCATATTTTATAATGAACATTAAAAGAGTTTGTGGATCATTACTTTATATGAGTTCCAAAGTTATTACATAAAACCCAACAGGAATGGTTATAAATTATTTGATCCTCTAGTCTGGCCTTGGTAAACATAACATGAAGGCTGAACTATCCCAGCAGACAAGATTCACAATAATAGGTAAAGTGCCACTACAGTCAAAAAAAAGAAGAAAAAAATACCTGGGTACTTGTAAACAAGACTCTTAAATTTTTCTGTGTTGTTTCAAAGAAATCCTTTTCTACAATAAGCTTAAGCTTAAGCCATTAAAAAAAAAAAAGAAGAAAAGCTTTTATTAGAATAAAAGAAAACTTGCTCACAGGCATGGACTATCATCTACCAATTTGGTGTTATCATAACCATGGCCCTAAAGTCACTGGCAGATTCTTGAACTTACAGCACAGTATGCATTTAAGTCACTATACTTAGCCATGAAATAAAATTACAGGCAATTATTTGATTTCTTGAAGAATCCTGAAGAGCAACTCATTGAAATATGAAAAATAACAAAAAAAATTACACACTTTAAGCAATTATGTAGAATTTTTGTCTTCAAACTCCAATGGGCAGCAACATTTTAATTAATGAGTGATCATTTGCTCCAGAGATAAATGTAATACTAAATGAATTCTGGTCTATTTCGCCCTCTCAGCTCATCTTTGTCTCTAGCTCCTGTTCTTTGTGTCAAAGTACTTTGTGGATGTTTTTGTTTTGTTCTGGAAATGTCTTCTAAGAATATTAATATGGAGAATTATACAGTTATGCATGCACAACATTTAATAAGACTGGAAAACATGTTTAGATATTCTGGTCAATTTACGGCATATCTTTAATGCAAATCATCTCTGAGGCTCAAATCCTGCAAAATTTCTGCTCAGCACGCCGTGTGTTTCCATGTGCAAGGAAACCCTTTCCTTGAAGGAATTACTGGAGAGCATTTTTGGCTCGGGTAGAAAGGAGCCTGGGCTGGGTGATGGAGTTCTGTCCTGGCTCCCTGCTCTGCTGTGGGTTTCCAAGCCATGGTTGGTGGGCTCGAGCAGGGAGCTCTGACGGCACAGGACAGCCCCACTGAGCCAGAGCTCGGGACCCTGCCCGCAGGAGCTGCTGGAGCAGGGCACAGTCAGGCCTCAGTAACCACTTCTAACTTTTTTTCCCCCTCCTCTCCCTTCCAGAATTCCAGGAGTTGTATTGAAACACTAAACCACGCTGCCAGAGGCACTTAGCCTCTGCAGTCTTTCATCACAAAACACTTAGGCATGAAAATTTCCTGCCTTGCGACTCATCTGGTTGTCTGATGCCAGCAGTGCCTGCTATGCCCTGGCCCTGCTGGAAGAGCTGCCAGGGTGCGTTGTGGTCCCACCTGTGAGCATCTCCTCCACAGAAAAGTTGGGTTTTATTTTTAGGTTTGATATTACCTCCTGTGTGACAAGTACCCCTTTGGGAAAGCACATGTTGTGCTCCCCAAAACCACGCTGTACTTTGAACAGCTTACGGTTATCACTCACCATTTTTTTTTTTGAGTGCTGCTAATTCTCTGTTACCTTTTTCAGCTCCTGCATGATGGCTATTCACTGCTATAACTTTTTCAAGCTGCAACTCTATGCACTGCCCTCACTTTTGCCTCATTGTCTCTTTTTCTACACTTGAAGGCACTAGCTGTTTCTATTTGTCAAAGTAGTATGTAATTTGTTAAATAACTTCCTTTTTACTTTTTGCCCTTTCGGGAAGTTTCAAGGATGATTGAGACTCTGTAACCTCACCTAAAAATTCTTCCTGTTTGCTCAGAGAGCTGATTCTCTGAATTTTCAAGTGATATTCTGACTTCTAACAGCATCTCTTAGCACTAATAGTATACAACCTGTGGTATCAGCATTGAAGGATTTTGCAGGAGAATTGGCCCAATCTGTACCATAAACACAACTTTGTGTGAGCTGATGGGGGGATCTGTGGGACAGGTTTAGCTTGAGAGAATGAGGCAGCAAAACCTCCAGGGCTGTTCAGGGGAAGGCAGCAGCCTGTTTGAAGTACTTTGCTTTTTAGAGATAATCTGTTCGTCTCCGTTTCTCTGTGACCAACATCTCCAAGCCATCTGTGCCGCATCCTCTAGGTGGTGCTGATACTGCACAGCTCCCGCTTCCCACACAATGAAAACATTAATTTGCTATGAGATAATTTTTGACGTAAATGTAAAATGGTGCCCATTCGAACTCAGTAATGAAGCATGGTGCATTTCTACAGCTCCTAATTTGACTAGTTAAATGACTCCATTACGTGTCTAACAGACAGAAGCAAATAATTTCTGGTCAGTTGACGCTCACTTATCCGTATCATTTTACCCTGAAAATAAAGTCTCTAATCTACAGTTTCTTTGTCTTAGTTTTTTTTAATATTATTAAAGCAAACATACTTAAATAAGAGAGATTAAACCAACACAAACTAACAATTAAGGCTACCATACAGAAATCAAGTTTATATAATGTGGGAGGATGGATAAAAAAATTTAAATAATAAATTAAATGACTGCTTATCTCTGTTACTTCCAGTATGAGATTTGACAACATTGCTATTTAGGAAATGGAAAATATCTATCTTTCTCAAATTTTGAAAACTACTTTAAATGCTGCCTGCATTCTGCCTATAAAACTTCCCTGCAGAACTTTGAGAATGTTTGGAAAGACTCTTTACAGTACAGAGCAATAAAATAAAAATGTTGCCTTAATAAATATCAGGTGATGAATAATTTTGCCCCGAGGAAAAAAATGGTTAATGCTGAATCTTAATGTTCCTCATCTAAACGCTTTTTTCTTCCTGCTAAAAACAAGTTTCGAATTAAAGCATATCACTTTACACATATTGCATGCATATTAGCGAGACACAGCTGCTTATGCCCTACTCTTAAGAGCCATATGATTAAGTTATGGGATATCAGATAATCCAAAGTCCCTTTCTATTGGCCACCTTTTGCAGACAAAGGCTTTTTAGTTTTAAGTCCATTTAATGACAGAATGTCCAATTCTATAAATGTGTGAGTAATTCCAGTGGAACACCTGTGGCTCTCTCTGCTAGAATATAGAAGGAGAGATATAAAATGTCATTACAGTAACATTCAGTGTCTGACTTTAGCAAAAAATATTCGCAATCAAGGCTGCCACTCCATCCCTGATGTATTCCATCATGCTCGGGTTTCCATGGTCTCAGAGAAGTGAGTGTGAGCTTACATACCATATGTGGTACCAGCCTTCCTCACAGTGGGGTGAGCTAAGGACAGAGCAGCAGTTTTCTGGTTGAAGTCACGGGTACTGTGGGCTCATTTCCACCATGGTTTGTGGGGGCAGAGGCATGTGACTCTCAGCATTATTCTCAAGGGAAAAATAAAAGTTTTCATACTACTCTTAAAAACCATGCCCCTCCCTCAAGTCCTGTACTTAACCTTGTTTTCATATTTTTTTTCTTCTTTTAATTTCTTTTTCTCTCCCCAAAGATTTAAACTCTATTTGAGCAATTTTTGTGTGACTACAAGTTTCCTAGTGACAGGGAAGAAGGACAAACAGATTTTGATGCATCTGGTGAAACATCCAGAAAACCTGAGTTTTCTATTGATGTTGTTTTTGCAGTCATGACAGTGGAAATGTTATGACCAAAATCTAACCATGGAGAGTTACATTAAAATTAATGGACTTCTTCATAGTAGCCATTCTTCAAACAGAAGCAGCATTCAAGAAATCAGAGTTGGATTTACAACTAAAATATAAAGCTCAATATCGATGTTCAATTTCAGCGGGGTTAATTTTGAGCGCATGCTGGAAGTGTCAGTGAGTCGCAGGCTCACTGCTGCTCTCGAGGAAGGCAATGGCAAAACTCCCAGCTGACTTCAATGAGAGGAGGAGCAGACCCTGAATGGAATAAAGGAGCGGAGGAAACAACTCCATACGGAAATGGCAAGTATTCAAAGATGAGTTCATATCAGCAGAAAATACACATGCGGCCTGACAAAAATACATGAAGGGTCAGAGAAGCGATGTCTGCCTTGGGAAATCCAAAATAGCAAAGCAGAAGATCTCAGACGGAAGAGGGAGGATGGTCTGGGGGCAGCACAATGGCCTCAGCACATCAAGCAGGATTCCTGGGTCTATCAAGGACTGGGATGCACATGGAGAGGATGGCACGAGGCCACCCTACCCTGCACCCACACCAGCCAAACAACGGGGGCACCCAGCAGGAGATCCGTGACCGAGGCAGCTGCAAACCCCAACACATGGAGCAGCTACCAAGGACAAGGAACATTAATAAATCAAAAAGCTGAAGCTGTAAAAATGCACTTCTTCAAGCAGCTAAAGTCTGAAAGAGTACTGCAGATGGGATGACAGCCAGAATCTGGAAGGAAGAGGCAGAAGCAAGGGGACACTTTAGCAAATATCTGTGGAACATCTTTGGAAGCAGGGGAGGTAGCTGTGGACTGGAGGACTAATGTGACACCTATATATAACAGCAGCTCTAGGGAAGATCAAGGAAATTAAACACCAGTCAGCCTGATTTCAGCAGTGGGAAAGATATTGGAAACACTAATCAGGGACAAAATAGGGAAAGTTATGATTTAATTAAAGATATTCAGCATGGATTCACAAAAGGGAGCTCATACGTAACAGAACTAACAGAATATTTTGAAAAAAAATAACACCCCCTGGGAAAAGAAAAACAAACCCAAACTCAAAAAGAATCAAAGGAATCCATGAGCACAATTTACGTGGGCTCACTGAAAGGTAGTGCCACACGATCTCCTAATAGGCTACAACACCGTGAGTTCTGACGAGAGGCTGAGCTAAATAATGCATCACGACCCGGACAGCATGTGAGGGCACAGTGCTCTGCATGCTAACAGCGAGAGCAGAGTGTGCAACGGGAGAGCTGGCCTGGCCCAAGGATCACTACAGAACCTGGGTTCATTCAGCTTCCGTTTCGATAGCATGCAAACACTGGATGAAATTTATTCAGAGTAGCAAATGGAGGAGAGGCCAGAGACAATTTGAATGAAGAGACAATGTATAAATAAAAAAGTCCAGCCTGCCTTCTAGTGAGCAGGGAAAGTGATGGGATATGATTCAATACAGAAAAAATGTCAAGTGACATAGTGGTAAGAACAAAAGGCAGGCACCACTCACTGCTCTCCTTAGTGGAGACAGAAGGGGCAGAAGCAGGGTGAATAATTAGACATTAAACTCATCATCTTAAGCCTAGAACCTAATGACAGCATAAAAAGAAGCAGAGATATTTCTGGAATTTCCAAGCTGACTGACTGTGCAAAATCATTCCTGTACTGTGTAACAGGACAACAAGGAAATATTTTCAGTACCATACCCTAACTTTGGCTACCTTTATCACTAGGCCTATACAGAACATCCAAAAAGCCAAGTGACAAAATTATCCCAATCAGTCAGAATCCAAACCAGCTCAGTATTCCGTAGAAGCCCAGGTAGGGAATACACAACAGCTGAAGTAGCCTCAAGTTACAGCCCCATCTAACAACAAGCAGGCACGAGCTGAAGCTAAGGAAAAGCAGGCACTAATGGAATTTAAGTGGAATTTCTTTGCGCAGAGATGATAGTCAATGTCACGCACAACCCAGGGCAGCATTAGCAACCTGTGGAAAAATATTACACCGTGACTCACTCAGAACAAAAGCCAAACAGTGTAATTATGTTCCTGACTTTTCATCCTTCAGTACTTTAAAACTATGAGAGCTGCTATTCAAGTGAAATATTATAAAATAAAGACTGTTAATTTGTATCATGGGCCAGGAAAAAATGTAAGTCGCCTCGAATCCACAAATTTTCATGCACATAGCATGTGAGAGCAGGTAACTGAAAGGTACCAGAGGATGCACAAAGAACCACCCCACAGCCGAGCTGCTGAGAAGCCCCACTGCCCAGCAGCCTCTGCAGTCTGCCCTCACACCCAGCTCACTCCAGCTACTTTGGTGGGGAGGTTTATTATTTCCCAAGCGAAAAATATATCCCAAAAAAGGGCCATAAGTGAATACTCTTGATGATGTTTCTGCCTTAAAATACCAGCATGAAGTTACTAGAAATGGGAGGCCAGAAATCCTGTTGCTCCAACTACCACAGAAACAAATGGGATTTACATGCAGCAGTACAGCCACAGTGCAAGTGACAGACTGATATCTACAGCAGTCTGTAACCCATAGGACAGCCCTTATTGCCTATCTCATAATGCGTTTTTATTCTTGAATGTTTTCAGGGCTACACCTTCAGGGTGGAGCCTTAAAAACAGTGATTTGTAGGGTAAGTCCCAAGAGAGGGGCAGCCACATTGTCACCCTCTGCAAGCACAGCTGATAAATACTGGAAATGCACAGATCACGAGACAGAGAGGGATCAATAGCAAGGAAAGGGAGAGTGAAGGAGGGAGACAGAAGTCAGTTCACCACACTCCATCAGCAGGATGAGGGCTCTGTGTTACAGGTGCTGTGTCCTGGCTGTCTCACATCCGCCCTTCCCTCCCTTGCTTCCCAGAAAGTCACATCTATTCCTAACGGTTCACCCACATTATTTCTTCCCCATTCTGCACCTAAACATTACCAACATCCCACTTCATGCTGGGACATGACAGGGATTCAGAGGCTCTTGCAGGGAGGAGAGGAAAGGTGGGGATCCCACTGCCAGCCAGCACACTCCTTTACTGCTTCCCCGAGAAACAGGAAGGGGTGGATTGGGGAACGCACAGCATCAGGAAATTTTGTCCAGAGCAAAGCAGACACCTCTGTGCACACTCCCACCACCCATCCAGAAAAAGGTCAGCATGAAGTTACAGCTATGGAAACTCATACAAACAGCACTAAACTTTAATTCACAACCGAGCCAAGCGCAGAGCCGCTTAATTACAACCAGACCCGTGAATGTGAGGTGTCTAGAATGAAAACAAAGGGTCGAAGTACCTGTCTGGAATTTTTCTTGAAAATCAGTCATTGAGAACCATCTGTCAGTAAGACAAAATTAATTACTACATGTAAAATTGAAAAAAAAAAGCAACATAAATTTAAATATTACATAATATTACAAAAATGTTCATAAAATCGTACTGTTAATGATGCATGTTCACCTTTCTAATACTCAAACTAACCAAGATTATTATACCCAATTTGCAATAATCAAAAACGAGACAAAAAGAAAGGACTTTTTTTCTTTTAATTACTTTATCTGACTTTAGAAGCTTTGGAAAAAGCCTCAAATTACAGTAACTTGCAAAATTCAGTCATATTTTTGAATACTGTTCGAGGGCTGGTGCTGAAGAAAATGCTGAAGTCTAAATGTTAGACATTTATGCTTAACAAAGCTGGTAAATAGAAGCCTTAACTACTTCATTCACTTGAAGGCAATTATTGCACTTCTCTTGCAAGTATTTTACTAATTTATGCATAGTTAGTCTTACTTAGGCATTAAATCAATTACTGGTAATATATTAAATATGTTCTTAAGTTTAACATGCAAATATAGTTCTGCAGAGGAGTTTTAAGGCCTTTTTTGGAGACATTTGTACGTGTTTACATTAAAAGGGCTTTAAAAATTTGGCAGCAAACAGATGCACAAGTTTCTTAGAGCAGAGACACAAACCTCCCGCACACCCCAGGCCAGCACCCAGATGCTGCAAGATTGAAAGTCAAGAATCAGGAGAAACACCTTTCACCTCCAAAAAAAAGGTTAAAAAATATATATCCTAGCCAGCATATTATATGGAGTGCTGCCTCCAGCTGGGATAATTATTAAAATTAATAATTAAAAAAAGGCACTCGACAGTCCTTGAGACATTCAGGCTGAGCACCAAAAGCTAACAGGATGAGAAGGAGTAAGTTCAGCAGAAGGTGGCTATATTCACCCCTGTAAGGCACTGCAGGGTGCTTCAAGTGAGAGGCTGAGCAGCCTTTTTATTGTGGTTCCAAAGAAGGGGCCTTGGTATTGTGCAGTGCAAGTCCAGAAGGTGTATCTGCCTCAGGAATAACTCATCAGAACCTTGGGTATGCAGAGCTTCTATTCGTAGAGAAACAGGTATAAAAATTAAATAAAAAAGAAGAACTGCTGAATTTAGCGAAAAGCTTTTTTTAAGAAATAATCGAAGTGTACAGAACCACTGAATACTCTCCTGCACCCAGAGGACACCTTCCAGCGGACTGGCAGACTGCTACTGGTAACTGCCCCTGGACAAAACCAGGTATCACCAAAGCATGGAGCCACACAGCTCAAAGAGCAAGGCATGGGCACAGCGTCTGCTGGGACAGACAGCATGAAGATCTTCTCCGAGGTCGCAACACCTCCATGCTTCCTTCCATAAAACTTCCATGAAAAAAAGCCAAAATAATCTTGAAAAACAACTGCTAAGGCTGTAGAGCCCAAAGAAGTCCTGTGTTAACAGGGCAGAAAGTTGGGGGTGCTCACACAGCAGGGCGCTTTTGAGGAAGCAGCTTGTTCCCACCTGGACCAGCACCAAGAAAATCACTGGTTCCTTCTTGGACCCAGTTTCCTCAATCAAGAAAGCTGAGACTACAAATTACTATTAAGAATTGGAAGGAAAAAGTGTCTTTTTGTTGAAGACATGAAGGAGAGGGGGGGAATAGTAAAGCAGCAGAAAATGGGGATTGGTTGCCAAACTGGAAAAATCAATTATTCTACTGAACAACAGTAGTTACAAATATAGCTGCCTCTACTCCCTCCTCCTCCTCCTCCTCCATTGAACAAATTGTTAAAAGAACCAACAATCTGGTGAACGACAACCCCCGGTATGGTGTCATCATTTAAAAAGTGAACACAGAAAAGGTCTTGTTAAAAAGGAGGCACAAAGCTCCAGACACAGTTTTGGATTCGCCCTGGGTGAATCCCTGCGTTCGTTTTGTTGAGTTTAAAGCAGCCATTCTGAACCGGGTGTTTGATCATATCAATGCAAATAAATGCTTGAAAAGCACCCAAAACAGCCCAGATCATGACAGTAGTGTTTGGACTCGTTCCATCTAAAAGCAAATTCCCACAGTCACTTAGCCCCCCATGTAAGATCATCTTCACTTGGTTGTTTGGGGTTTTTTTTAAAGCATATAACAGCATTGTCTTTGGTCCAATTATTGCACTTTTAAATGCAAAATGAGGCTTCAAAACCAGCTGATAAATGCTTCTCTTCATGCAGGATGAATAAAAACCTGGTGGTGACACACCGGGTTGGCAGCATTGTAGAGCAAGGTCCTGCGGGTTTCTTTGGAAGAACTGCTCCCGCATTAGAGGCGGACAAAGGAAAATAGTGGGAATTTTGCTTCTGTGCTACGTTGGCGGTTAGGATCATGTTGGATGAAATGGGAGGTGTCAGCAGGGCGAGGCAGCAGCGCAGGGGCTGAGGCTTGGCTCGGGCAGGATGGGTGCAGAGAGCAGGGACCCGATGGGCAGCAGCAGGGCTGGGCACCCACAGGCACCTGCAGCATTCTCATGTCTTTAAAGAGATTTTGCCTCTTTACTGTTAAAATTGTGATGTGGTAAAGGTAAGGGATGCCATACTGACAGATAACGAGTATTTCCAAGATAAACCAGGCAAGTGATGTGCCACCAGAGAAGACCATGGCCAGCACACCATTACAACAGCTCCTGGTTTGGCCATCTCATGGCACGTTATAATTTTTTAACATTTGCAGCCTGTGGCAGGTGGGTTTGTGTGTCTGTTCATAAAACAGGACCTCATGGCAAGCTTCAAAGCCATCTTTACACTTGCACTCTCAGGCACTTACTACGAGGAATGTAACCATGCCAATATACTTTGGTTGCCAGGCTGATAAAATAAATAATGCTGGACACCGTTTTTTGCTTTCTTTTCTTTGTCAGATGACTACATTAAAAAAACACGCTAAAAATCTCAGAATCTTAATAGCTGTTGAGCATTCGGCAGATGGTACCATCTAGACCCAGCTAATTCGAGGCCAAGCAGTCTAAATCCTGGTTGCAGACAAGAAATAAAATTTAATAGTGACAAATATGGGGGTGAAAACAATGATGAGAGAGTTGAGGGGATCATCCATTCCCTTTGCTTGGAAAATAAAGGGCAGTTGCTACACTTAATGGCAGGAGATTGGACCAATGTGCCAACAAAAAAAACTGAGCTTGATTCCCATCTATTCTGTGGAAGTGACATTTCAGGAGTCACGTGTGATTTACAAAGGGGCAAAGGGATCCAAGCCAGGCTTAATTCCTACCTATGCTCTACAAGAATATCTTTAGAACAGCAGACCTTGGAAATGAAAGCAGTTTCCAAAATATTCACCCAAAGAAAATGTGCCACAGCTGAACTGTGCATAAAAACTGCTATTTTCTGTTCATACTTTTAAGGCTATTTTTTTAATTCTTTCTAATGAGGAGAGCTACTTTTCAGGGAGGAGAGCACAGCAAAACTGAAAAAAAGAGAATGATTCCCAAGTACAAAGTGCAATGAAAGGCTGTATATGCTTTTCATGTAAGCATACATTATGCCTTCCATATTGTTAAAACTTGCTCATCACTGAACTACTCTACATGTAACTAAATTACAAATGGCTCAATGCTAACAAAACATAGCAAATTAAGACAGAATTAGGTCAGACTTCTGTTTGAATTATCTAACCGAGTCTCTAACCTGG
Organism: Oreocharis arfaki; assembly: GCA_013398015.1. Taxonomy (NCBI): domain Eukaryota; kingdom Metazoa; phylum Chordata; class Aves; order Passeriformes; family Paramythiidae; genus Oreocharis; species Oreocharis arfaki. The sequence goes on from VZRR01013060.1 coordinate 280,251, forward strand.
CACAGTATTTGGCCGCAGTCAAAAATACATTAAATACACACGAGCATATTTATATACATACACGTGTATAGGTCTATGAGTGTGAAAAAATGCATTAAGAAAAAAAAAAGACAAAATGTACAGGAGCCAAAATCCATGTGCCAAGGGGTTGTGGGGGAAAACAGGACACATTTAGACCAAGACTCCTTAATTTTGGGTACTATCAGAACCTGCCCCCCCCCCCC
>VZRR01013060.1:280500-313000 GCA_013398015.1 Oreocharis arfaki
CCCCCAAAAAAAAAAAAATCCTCACCTGAAAGATGACAAAACAAAACCAAAACACATGGAGATGCAAGACAAAGCATTTGCATCTTTAGATACTTGATCTGATCCTGTCATTGGGGAGGTAGACACCAGCTCAGATACTCAGAGACTGTGTGAAATTATGGACAGAAATCACAGTAAAAAATGCTAAAGGCAGTGATCAGACTAAAAGGTTCATTGCAAGGAGAAGGTAGTAATACTGCACATTAATGAAAGCCTGGACCTATCACCTGCTGTAATAATTATCATGCTAATATGGGGGGTTGCCTCGGTTTGTGGTTTTTGGCATTCCCATTACTACCAGAAACTGCAAATTCAAACACTGTATGTGTAACATAAATGAAAAGATTCTCACCTTAATGCTGTGCAGAAGAAATAAATTATGTTTGGTTTTCCTTTTTTTTTTTTCATTTTCACTTTTAAATTTCCTTTGACTGGGTGAACCTCAGGCTATGGAAATGCACGCAGGCATTGTAGCTACACAGATACCAGCATACAAATCTCTTCTGTACAGGAAACACATCAACACTAATCCATTTTCTGTACAAAATGTAAAACTTCACATGTTCTGTTCAAGCTCATTACTGACTAGTATCTTAAGCTTGTCAAGTGTTCTAAAGGAGCTTTCCAAGAGAAGTTTGTAGTTAAGCATATGGTAAGCCCGTCCAGTCCATATGACTGGTTGAGCATCGACCACTACTGTTGATACAGTTTCCCTCAATATTATGACAGTATTTGTCAATGAAAATTAAATTGCTGTCAAACTTTTCCCGCTAAACTTACAGCACAGCACTTGGAGAGAGCCAGCTTCATGACTCAAGCCAATAAGGCCTCTTCTAAACACTCCTCTTTTTTACCCATTTGTGGAAAATTCCCCGTGGATTTATTTCTGACTTTTGCAATAACCTATAAAAGCTTTCCAGCGCTTTCTGTGGAAAAATTCTGTGAAGCCATATTTAATGGAGTCACCATCTTTTCTTATAGTCTGTGAAAATCACACACAGCAATATCTGGGCGATCTGTAAGGGCAGGTGCTTACAGACTCTAGAATGGGCTGCAACACTGTGCCAAACTTGAGGAATCACACATGGGTGCAACATGTCCTGCTCATGTGCACAAATATCTGCTTGAAGTTCATATTTTGAGGGCCAGGGAATAGTCACATAATGAGAAAAGCCTGAAAAAGCCTAGACCAAACAGGTTCAAAAAATAACAATCATGGTTTCATTATCTTTGAAATAATTCAAAGGAGTTGGTGAAATATTGCATGTTTTAAACAAACACACTGCAGGTTTCTTCTTCACCTTTTAACTTTGTTTTCAAATTCTGAAAACAATCCCCACAAATAAAATACTTTATAACTTCCCTAAGCAATTATGTCAATGAGGGCTGTTTCTTAATCAATTTTAAACTAAAAAAACCCCAAACAAGCGAAAAACAAACAAACCAACCAGTGGGATAATAGCTATTTCTATGGGGTTTTTTTTAATATCACATTAAAAAAAGGTGTAATACAAGATGCCAACAGTGAATAAGCAGTCTAGGAAGAAAAAATATTGATGGGTATACCAAGAACAACATGGCATAAATTGCAGTAAGTACTAAAAGATAGTAGCTGCTTTTAGTTGGTTTTTTTACCATCTCCCTTCTACATATGGATCTGGTCTCAGCTACAGGAAAATACTTCTGAGATTGATTTATATAATCGTTCTGGAATTGTACTTTGCTACCGCTCTCCTGACTACATTTCTCATTAGCTGACACAGCCAGTGCCTCAGGACCAGCAAACCAACACTATGTGGTACCACCAAAATTCAGAAACTGCCGCTGCTGCTGGTGAGCCTGTGGTGGGGAACAAGTCTGAGTTTGGGCTGGGCAGACCCTGCTGAGGACACCCCAAGGCATGCCTCACACCTGCACAGGTGATTTTCGGAGGCCAGGAAAAGCTAAGCTGCTGACCTCCCCTGGGAGGCTCCGTGCATCTGCTGGCGGTGCCTGGGAGGACGGGTCTGCAAGATGCTGCCAGAGGGAATTGAGGCTCTCCAAGCCCAGCACCAGGTGGGGCAGCTGCAAGCCCAGGGACCGCCTCACCCTGGGCCTACTGTCTGCAGCCCTTATTGTGCTATTAAAACAGTCCTACTCAAACAGATGGGCACTCTTTCCATCCAAACACAGGAGATAGCAAATACCTTACATGTCCATGTCCTTCCACAACCAGGTACTTCAGTCTGGTGTTTCTACTCTAACAGATCGAGTACACATGAAAATTTTGATGCGACAGAAAATCAGAAGTCAAGGTGTTTTTCTCTTTTCTAATCTGGGGCTGCAGAAATACAAATCAGCAGCAGTGAGGCTTTTCTCCTTTAGGGATCCTTTTGTAAGGGACAGGGGATAGTGCTCAAGGTCATTGGCTTTTGTGTTTTTGATGAAATTATTTGCCTGCTCTTAAATTCAATGGGCAATTTCAGTAGCAGCCACTTCCAAAAGCCTAAATTTGGCAGTTTGTAATACTTAGTCAGTCTGTTGGGAAGGCAGCAATGTCCCTAAAATACAGATATGGAATTAAAATATGGAGCAGAACAATGACTCTATTTGTCTCCTATATGGAGACACATACACAGAGATTACTCAGATGGAAAAAGGGATATAAGAAGAATCCCAGAAATGACAAGTGCACATTAAGCATCATCATGTTTTAGACTGAGATATTTCTTTGAGAAATTATTTGCAACTCGGAGCTGTACCTCCGCAGCACACACATGGCTTGGGTATGATGAGCAATTGGAGCAGAGATTAGCTGGAGACTCTAGCAGAGAAAAATGGGAGAAGGCTGATACATATCTATGTTCAAAGGTGATAATGTCACCCTGGCCCATCACAATTTCAGTAGGCTGATGGTGGAATTTAAGCCTCTCTCATATCGAGTACACAAAGAGGTACATCTTGGCAGTGTAACAAAAGCCAATGTGGGTGGCAAGGTAGCTGCAAATTTAAGCATGAATGCTCTGGATGTGGGGGCTTGCACCTGATTACCAGATGCTTCAAGCAGATGGCCAGGGAGAGGAGAGAACAGGGCTCGTGGTTGCTTTGATAGGGTTACAAAAAGCACCAAAACCAGGAAACAGAAAAAAAGAAAACTTCCCTGACTGCACAAGGTATCAGATCAACAGGGCCACCGACACACAGCATGCTCTGCACCAGATTTGGGAGGTGAGTCCCAGAATCAGGCTGGTGGTTCAATATCAGCAGCAAAACTCATTGAAATGGCATTCAGGAGAGGGGGGCAATATTTTATATATATATATATATATAACCATCCTGCAGAATGGAGAGTTGTTATTTAAACACAGGATATTCTTGGGATTCCACCTTGGGGGAGTTCCTCCATAGGTGGTTAGCACTGATGTACCATTTAGTGCGTGTGGGAGTCAACACAGGCTCTTTCTCTGGGGCTGGGACTGACGCTTGTAGGAATGCTTCCCTACAACAGTCAGAAGTGCCAGAGCTTGTTAGAAAGAAAAAAAAAAAACATTACAAAGGAAAAATCAAAAAGCTCTTTCTATTCAGTGGCAAGGGTTTGAGAAACAGCATTTGAGCTTCACACAACAAAGAGTACAAATTTGAGAATTTTACTCTACTTCATCCTGATGAGTAACCAGACGAATTTCATCTGAGTGATCCCCCTCAATGACTTGAAAAACATTTGTATAATGGGATGCCTGACCCTGCCTCAAGACCATCTGATCTGGCACTGCCAAAACACGAGCCTGGTCGGAAGAGGGGACAGGGCACCTCCAGAGACAGGCACAAGCCTTCCTGCCCTATGTCCCCAACAGCACAGTGAGGGAGGGGGTTACAGTGCTGGTGTAAACTGTGGGTAACCAGTGACCTGAAATCATTAAAAATCTGTGTTCATCACATTTCTCAGGAGGAGGTGGCTTCAGCTGAGCATCTTGGCTAACCTCCCACTCCGATCACCGCACCCTGCCAGCTCCACTGCCCTGCGTCCTTTTGGTTTTGTATTTTATTCTCCATAATTCCTTCCTGGTAAATTCCTTCCCAGGTATTTCTGGGGAGCACACAGGATGGAGGTGAATGCTCTCTGAGGGCACCTCCAGCCACCAAAATGGTTCTTCCACACCTGAGTGCTACAGAAACACATAGCAAAGATAGAAACACCTCACCAACCACCCAAATACGGCATCCAGCTGACACAACCCCCGCGGACCATGCAAGGCAGTGGGCTTGGGCCCTCAAGCAGAAACACAGCTTCATATTTATGCCACCAGCCTCTGCAAACCTGCATCTACACCGGGATAACGAATGCTTGACTGGTTATTGCAGTTTAAAAATGCCTGACATGCTGCAATGGAGGCACAGTGCTGTGGCTGGGAGTGATGTAAGGTGGTGGCACATTGCTGAGCCCAAAAGCCCCATCTTTCATCTTTCTGGAGGTGGCAAACCACGGTTAAGAGGTTTGGTGCCTCCAGGCAGGGATGAGCAGATCCTCTCTGAGAAGGCTCACAGTGGGATCTGCCACCCCCTCTATAACAAATATGCACAGAGAGAGGGTTTACTAAATTCTTTACCCCATCCCAGCCATGGGGATTCTTTATTTGACATCCTACAGCCAAACAGGCCCCACTCTGGGGGGCAGTCCCCTCTGCCTCCCCACACTGCCTGCTGGCTCTAAGCAGGAGGCGGAAAGGGTGGCACAGAGGGAAGAAAGGAGAATCTCCCTCGCTGCGGCCTCCCCTCCTCAGCGTGTTAATCATTACAGCTCATCCGCTCAGCACCACTTTTTCCTTCTGCACAAATAATTAAGAAACACCTGTGTTCTTTTCATTCAATAACACACGTTTCAGAGAAAGCCGCTCTTTTAAGCTTAGATTATTTTCTGTGACCACGATTCAGCTGACAAAATAACAATGACTCACTTTGCCAAGGACTGAGGGGGGTGGGGGGAGGAGGGAGAGGCTCTCAACCCTACGTTAAAAATAAAAATATCAAATAAATATTACTGAAAATAAAAAAAGAAGCCACCTTAACATTTGTCTCCTTCAAAATGGCCGGTGCCCCCATGCAACTTTGAAATCTGAATAAACTCCTGGAGGTGACTCTTTGCCAACATTCGTGCCTATGCCAGCTTTCTCACAAACGAACAGCTTGTATCTCCATGAAAACCAATGGATGGAACAAATTGTATTAAATTATGTAAAATGATACTAAAGAGCACAATCTACCAGTAAAAAAAAAATATTTAAAAATTGGAAAATCTTGTTTTTATAAATTTGAGAAAATTGTAAAAGATAATTTGGGGGGGGGGTGTTACATTTTTATTACACTTAAAGGGGTGTCTTGTGGATTTAAGCAGGAAATGAGATTTATTCTCTCATAGGTCAGACACACATAATTCTTTGGTGCCGTTGACACCTGTGAGTTATTTAGCCTTCCTCATACTTTAGCATGTAGAGAAATCCCATCTCTATGAAGCTGAGCATAGCCCTGTGACAGTCTCAAATTGTCCCTCCCCATCACACTGTAGGAGCTGTCAGCGCACATTATGTATCCAAATTTCTTTCTACTTCTCAGAGACCCTTTCTGGAGGGGGAGGGGGATGCAGAAAACAGCAATTAGCACCAAATTTACTATATCTGCATAAAATTATTAAGGATATTTTCAGCACCTATTGGGGACTTTTATAATCTAAATATCCTTATATGTCCATGCAAAGAACATTCCAGTAACTTTGCCTGAAATGGGTTTTAAATTGATGATTTCCAACCATGAGTCAGTTAATCATGAACAAAAAGATCTGACTATTTCTGTATCCAGGGTGGTGGAGAGGGTGAGGGTGTGAGAGCTTTTGGCTGGTTTGAGGCTTTAAATGACACTCTACTGGCATAGAACAGGGAGTCAAAATTCAGGGCTTTGTTTTGACAGCCTGTAGCGCACAGGGAGCTGCCCAGCGCCCCAGCCCCATGCAGGGCTCTGCCCACAGGTTGCAGGCAGATTTTAGAAAACAAGTTCATCCCTGTGATGGCAGCAGGACCTGGCCATGGGCTGGTGGCTCCTGGTGGACTCCTTCTGCTGCAGGCAGACAGAACATCCCCGGGGCCAGGGGAGGCGGTCAGTGGGTCAGTGCCCAGGTGCGCAGGCAGGGCTCCCTCACCTGCCCAGATCCACTGACAGGGCCGAAAAATAAAAAAATCTCTGGCTTATCCTGTCTCCAATCAAAGAGACAGGGCACCATTAATCCAGTTTTAAAAGAAAGAGGTTTGTCTGCATGTGCCTAATTTTTATTCACGGCCCCCCCCCCAATCCCTTTTTCTCTTTTCTCCCCCTCTCTCCATTGCAAGGCCCTGAAATGCAGACTCATGATTCTTGGCTGCAACAGATAGTTAATTTATCCTGCAACTGCATTAACTCAGCCTACATCTAAACCTTCCAAACCTAACTCTGGAAGACTATGCCACATGACTGAGTGTTAGCTTGAGCCCTCAGTTCTGCCACATCGCTCTCCACTAGAGATCTTTGCAACTCTAAAAAAAAAAAATTAAAAATAAAAAAATAAAAAAAACCTCTTATGCAGCCAGTAAAGCACATACAAGAACTGCTCAGCAGGACAAATGAGCATTGTAGCTTCCATAGTCACATACACCACAGGGAGCCTCAACTAATTTCCACTCTCAATAGAGCTTATACAGACCTGGAAGCTTAAAATTGTTCCCGTCTTTCCAATGAATAACACTGGGATCCTGTAAAAAAGACACTCCTTTCCTGAAAGGCAAGAGGAATTTGAAGGCCTGGGGGCTGCTGTGGGAGAAGTTGCTCTGCCCCTTCCCTACTCAGCTACAGCGGGGCTGGCAAAACCAAGCACACCCAATAAACCACACGGGATTTCCTGACCAACCACTGCCCGGAAGGCACCTCCGCTGCCAGCAAAAGAGCCCACCTGAGACTGGTAAAACTTGGGAGCTGAGGCCAGCTCTGCTTTCTGGAAAAGGACAGTGTGGTTGCTATTTTTGTAAACAGACAGCGCTTAAGAGCTGGCTCTGAAGGGTTAATGCTTGGACATGACAAATCTCCCTGTCTCCGTGATCCAGTCCCCACCACAGCCTACCCTCATGACTCACAACAGCTGGAGTTGCTAAACTGGCAGCGTCACAGTGTGGCATCAGGAAATTTAAGATAAAAAACCATGTACAATATACCAGGAATCCTAATAAATTCTGGAAACCGTAGACATGTAAATCTCCAAGCGCTAAAAAAGCATCCTGCTAGAGAAACTATTTTTAAAAAAGGCTATTAGGAGGTGTGAAAGCGAAGCTGTCTATTATGTTTCTAAAGAAAGGCACCAAATGCTTATTTTTCATCTCACTGAATTCTGAGTGCCCGTTTTTGACAGACAGTTAGCACAAGGTCACTGCCAGTCAGCGGGCTCCTGGCCAGCAGAGCCTCCCGGACATCGGAGGGACCAGACACTTGGGGAGAAAATTGAACTTGCTGCAACAACGCTGGTTTAGATCATCTGAATGAAACCTGATCCCAGCTGCTGTCTTCTGGGTTTCTCTTCCGTACCTTTTCTTATAGAGCGGGATAATTTGATACATTTTTTTCATCATTAAAATCCAGCAGCTCCTCTACTTACGTGTTGTTTTAATGGGGTAAATTGAGGGAATAAAGTATAATAATAAAAAAATAAAAAAAGACGGGGAAAATATTTCCTTCCCCTCTGCGCGACTCCCAGCGCAGACAATGCAAATCCCACAACTCATGTTTGCAGGGAAATCAGAGCACACTCAGGGCTAGAAGTGCAAATTCGTCTCATCTAAATGATTAAACTAGTAACAGTTATAAACAAAGAGCTTTTTATCCCACTGGTTTCGGGATGGGTTAGTGCTTTTCTCCAAACAGTTTTCAAATAGTTTATGCTAACCAAAATATCCCTCCAAAAACAGAGCCATGCAGTGACCAAATAAACAAGAAGATTACTCCAAGGGGGAAAAGGCAGCACACGAGGGGAATCCAAACTTTGAGGAGCTGTGCCAAGATCCTGACAAAGCCGGCGAGCTCCATGGTCACGTTTTTATCTATACAAAAGTTCTTACTTAGTTTTGTGTCCAACCTGCAGCAAAAACGGTGCACCTTTTAACTTTGAAAGAAACCCCTTCCTTAAAAAAAAATTCCTCTGATTTCAGCCAGAAATGCCCTCAGATTTTTTTCTTTTTATATTTTACTATCTAAACACTTAGGTTTGCGTATTTATTTATTTAATTAAAAAAAAAAAATCTAGAAGGAGCTTTGAGAAAGCAGTTTATCAAAGGAGATAGAGGACTCTGTGGTCAAATTCCATCTTCATCAGTTGTCCATAAACCCCTCATAGTAAAAACCCAACAGTCCCCAGGCCTTGTGCTTTCTCCTTCCTGAAGGTATGGGCACTCCTAGACCTTTACTAACTATCCAATACACCCTTCCCTAAGTACCCAGAGGAAATTTCCTGTCACATGTCAAAAGCTGCTCTCAGAGTTCAGGAATCAGACCCACAGTCTGTAGCAAAACTACAGCAACATCCTCAATTTGCTTTCACATTGGCTTCTCTTTTTTTTTTAATATTAAAAACATATTTCATCATTACGATCTACATTTCTATTCACACATCTTTTTCATTATTTTTTATCAGCTAATCTTAAATGATACACCAAGTGCTACCTAAAGAGCCAGTTTAATATTAGTTCTTAGAAGGAAAAGATCTGACTCTGATTTTGCTCAGAACTCACTTCCATGAAGCCATCGGAGTCACGTTGGTATAAAAGTGATGTAAATAAGAGCAGGATCAGCTTACAGGTGTTAGGCAACAGAGTAAAAGAATACATTCATACAAATTCATACATGTACAGCACTCCATACCTGTGTTGGAAGTGCTATTTAAGCACACAGAAGTTAATGAAAAAAGAATACCTTTTTTTTAAAACAAAAAAAAATTATGTCATTTCAAAACACCATGGGAGCAATTGCTTTCTCTCCCAAATGTTGCCTAAAAAATCCAGGGTACTTGGACTAATAAGGACCTTTTCCAAATTCGGTGCATCTAAAAATATGAGGTCTATCATAAAAACACTTATACAGGTGATACACAGTTTTGTTCATTAGACTTTTATGCAAGAAATTGGGCTTGCATATTACACATTATTCAAAAAGAATAATTAAAGTCCTACATGGACACATATCTGCCTCAGGGCAGACCTTTTATGTTGTTTTGCATTCCATGTGTCACTCAAAAGAATTGCAACTGGGAAATGATGTTGAACTAAAATAAGACAAGAACACATTGACTAAAATTATACCCTGTCCAATTTGCTGACACCCCTTTAGACATCTTGCCATGATTGCTCTGGTGCAACCACTGTTCTGTGTATGGGTGACATTTAAACTGAGCATAGTTGTACACTGAAATCAAATAAAGGATTTGAAGACTTTTTTTTTCTTCTCCTTTTTGATACTGAAAAGTACATGGGATTTGAAAGCAGAAGAAAAAGGACATACTTTGAGCAGTGATCTGCTTTTGTTATCCTGTCTAGGAAAAGCATTGTTGGTTTTCTACAATTAATATATTTGTGTGAGAATAATCAGATTAGGAGCTTGAACCTTCCTCTCTCATGTGCCCAAAACTCCCACAGAAGTTAATGGGGGGTTTCAGCTCATGAGGATAACAGGGCTGAGCCTTTATTCTGCAAAACCAGATTTCCCCAAGGCCTGACAAGTGAACACATTTAAGTCGCACATTCTTTGTCTGGTTTGCCTGGTCCCAGTGGCTGTGGCTGAGGCTGGAGGGGTGCACGGCAGCAGCACCTTCTGGGGCTCCCCTCGTCCCACCCCAGCCCTCCCAGCAGCCGTTCAGAAAGCCAGGAGCACAGGATGAAAACCCTGGGATTTTTATGATACATTAGAGCCTTTTTTAAACCACTTAGAGCTAAATTTAACACATCCTCTGCATGCTACCCATCCCACCTTTCCTTCCCACCTCTAGCCTTCTCTTCGGCTGTTTTGTTTTCTCTTTCATTTCACTCACTTCCTTAATTAAGTTGATAATGTAATTATGTCACAGCTGTAGCATCCTCCTCTTGCAGAGGTGGCTGGATTTCTGTAACTTCAGCCTGTTTGATGATTGAGTGATAGATACAGAGATAATTGTAACTTTTCAGAAATCTTATTTATAAGTTGTAAAAGGAAGGCACTGGCTACAGCACAAGGACGACCAATGTTTGGTATCAAGTGGGTCTTGCTCTCTTTCCTTGGGAAGTCAGAGCTATGCAGGAGAAGGGAAGCAGCAGGGAATGAGGGTTTTTAACACAGGATTCTTAAGTGCTGAGAGAGGGAAAGCACTTCAGTTGGGGGAGGGAAAGAGACCTTCATCTTTCAGTAATTGTCAAGGCAGAGGAAAGAAAGCAGCCAGTTCAGTAAAATCTCATCATCATAAACTTCCCCCCTCCCAAAAAATACACAAAAGGTGTTGCATTGAGCTACAGTACGTTCTCAAATGGAAAAACCTGATACTCCGAGCAAAGGGTTTAAGCTAATTTAACAGATAACCTGTAATCAATATATTTGCCTTCCTATTTTGCAAAAGAGTAGAATTTCCTGTGATGTACTTGATATATGACTCTTAGTAATGAAAGAATACAATCCCTGACCTTTTATTACATATGGAAATATTAAAGCATTTTACATCAACACATCATGGCATATTAATAGGAGACAATCTAAGGGAACAGTTAACTGAGAAGAGGAAAAAGCTTCATCAAGTACTCCAATTTCCAGAAGAGGATCAGAAGTACTTGCCCGTATGAACAAACAAAACATATCTACTGGGAAATGTAAACAGAGTCGGTGTGAATCATGAGACCCATCATGTTTTGGAGCAAATCTGCAAGCACATGCATATTCCAGAAATAAAATCTATTAGCAGGCGGTCAAGGTTGCACACTGAAGGAAGTAAAGAGCTAAAACTTGGCCTATCTTCCTTTGACATTGGCCTGCTTGCTTCTTCTCTCTTCATGCACTACCACTCTGCTATTCTTGATATTCCTCATCTTTCAGCATGCACTTAGGAGACTCTTACATGAAAAATAAAGTTCTCCTCCCCATGTCTACATGTGCAGCACAGCCTGCCTTCCCTTCCAAGTGCTGGGGGATGGTTACTAAAAATAAGGCTCTCGAAACATTACCATGCACACACCAAACTTTGATCTTCCAAGCTTTTTCTACACCAGCTTTAAGACTACAATTCTTATTGGCACCTGTATATATATCAGTTAAAAGGAGAGAAGTGAGGTGTCTTTCTCTGGCACATCTGACATTCTGCATAGATTTTGTCACACACAGCATTTGCACAAAATGTTGTGAAGTCGTTTACAGAGCGTTCTCTTCCAGGAAGTGAGATGCTTCTGGTATTTAGCACCCAGTAGGGCCAGCATTAAAATAAGGCAGATTCTCCTGACCTGACAGGATACCTCCCTGCTGGTGCCAGGCCTCCATGGGATCAAAGACATTCACCTTAGATACACCTTCAGTCAGCCTTTCATCTGCCTCAGATTTCTCCACCAGCAGAAAATCTCTAGGTTTGCACAGCTGCAGGCCAGGTACAGCCATAACTTTTACTAGGATCTTTGACCATCTTGGATCTGACATGTGGTCAAGCCACAAAACAGGCTCTGACATACACACACTGCTAACACAGCTGTCTCTCTCTGAAAAATACATTATAGAAGTGATTACTCTTAAGTTTTCCAATGCAGAAAAGAGATGCTCAAGTGCTTTCTGAGAATTCTATGCAGTTTTCTATGGCTTTAATGAAACAAACAGTGGGAACAGGATCACACCTGGTGTTGTTTTGATTTTATGGTGTTTGGGAAGATGACTTCTAGCAGGCATCTGCAACCAACTTGAGGTGCAGAGCTGCTAATGGGCACTTCATAACTTTTTAGACACATCTACGTTTGTCCATTTGTCTGCTCAGTAACCAAGAATCAAAGATGAATGCATCAGCTCCACTGCATTTGGTGGACACTGTTTTTGATAATGGAACCACTCTAAAGTCAGGTGAATAAGCAATGTCCAGAAGACACTTTGAGAACTTTTAAGCCCTGTTAGGATAATACTGTTGGGCAAACTTCACCGCTCTAGACAGCATGGACACTTCATTACCATCTCCACGTCACCACAGCTTTAAGGCTGTGTTTACCCTCCTTCACTTAGGTCTCTCTCTTCTTTGAAAAGCAGAAGTAGAGAGGAAAGAAAAAACACAAAAGAATCCCCCTATAACATCCAAAGTAGGATAATCTACTGTGATCAAAGATAACAGAGAAACCATTGAAAACTTCAGGTCATTTTCATGTGACTGCATTGATTATCAGGCAGAGAGGGTTCCTGAAAATTATTACAAGCTCAATATTTTTCATATTTCAGGGACTCCTGTGTTGACCGAGATGGAAGCAGTTGTGCAGCCCTTTGGAGTAGAGGGGAAACTGCCCCCTACCATGCAGGCAAACCAAAAAGTGAGTGCGTGATGCAGTCTTCATGGGAAGACTCCATTACCAACTGCATAAAGAATCTTCTTGCTATTATGAAATGGAAATTATTTGTAAAGAAGGGTTAAAGGTCACATGCAGGCATTCACTGGGAATTATTGACATAGGTATGACATAGATGATAGCAAATCAAAAAGCAATTTTATAAACATTGTTATTAAATAGTATGGTAATTACTTTAAGTACTGGAGGAGTGTCAGGGTCATATGAGAGTTTTGTTGGTGTCATAGTTTTTTTATTTGACACTTAGGGGATCAATGACACTTAATATATTTATTCTGAAATGTGAGCTCTGTCACCAGCCTAGAAGCTAATTCACATACCACATACTACCCCACACTTATACAGAAATAATTTCTGATTTTTATTTCATTCACTAAGTATCCAGCAATGCAAGCGTCAAAGCTCTCCACACATAAAAGTATGGAAGTAATTAGGGATTATGTGGTAAGTGTACAAACATAGTTTATATTACTGTGTATTAGAAAGGACCCCTTTTATAGCTGCCTTTGTCAATTTGACAGAGCAAAGGGTTTTAATGTACTGTAATAAGAAATGTAAGAGGGGGCAAAGGACAGAGTGGCTGTGATGCCTGTTTGTAAACTGCCTGGCCCCAAGGTCCTCCCTCTCTCCTACTCATCCATGCTCCATGCTTACTCTATGGTCATATACATTTTAACCCAGTTAATAGCAGGCTGGTGGGGGCAGAGGCTGGGGGACATCCCTTAAATGCACGTTGTCAGCTGCCTCCAGAGCTTACAGCAGTGCTTCTACCAGATGCTTGCCAAAGACAGCATTGTACAGATGATCAGCAGCAAAACTTCCATGATAAAAACATTTTACAAAAATATTTTACTTTATCTTTGCCCTAGGCCACAATTCCACTCAGGATCGGGTGACTGACTGAAATAAATAAATGTGAAAACTGCCTGTGAGGTGAACAGACAGGCAGGGTGACGTCCCAGGCAAGCCCCTGAGCTGACATTTTATGAGCTTGAAATTTGTAATGGGGTTCCCGTGTGTTCCGTGGCTTTGTGGTGGATTTGTTCCACACCTGTTCCTCATCAGGAGCAGAGAGAGCCCCGAGAGGGTGCGCAGCCAAGCTTGGAACACCTCGCCCCAACCAAGCCACTACCCTGCTCCCTCCCTTTAATGAGAAACAGGTCTGCTACAAATGTTCCTGCAGCCTTTCTATGTCCTCCACAGGGGCAAGGGGAAGCGTGGAGGGATGTGGAGTGTTATTTACTGCTCAGAAGGACAACAGCATTCTCCACTTCACATGTAATAGATGACAGCGGTGCTTCACCATAGAGAGTTCAGAATTTAAATTGTAACATGAAATATATACTACCTGGTAACGTCCCTGTCACACTCTGTGAACTTCAGCTCAATTAAAAAAGAAATCAGCTGACATTGATAAAATATTATTTTCAATGTAAAAGAAAGGAAAACTACACCAACACAGATTTAGGGCAATTTTAAAACAAAGCTCAAAGGGAGCAAAAAAGGTGGAAAAATGAAGGACCAGAGCCTATATTTTAGAAATGGGTAGGTACACATAAAACACAACTGTCCATTTAAAAAGATGTGGTTGAGCCTCTCTGTGCTGTGAGCAGAGTGGGCATCTCTCATCCTCCCACAGGTGAGGCAACAACTCTGCCAGCCGGTCCCGCTCCTGCTTTCAACTCGCGCTACACCACTGAGCGAGCCCTGCCAAAATCTGCTGGTAGTTAGCACTGGACAGAGCTTGACTGGAAATCCAGCTCTGGAGCTCCAAAATGTTCTACCAAGAGGGGATGCTGGCACAGAGCTGCCCTTGGCACCTGCAGCTACTCCCTCTGTGCTGTGGCGTGGGGAGCTCTGTCACAGCTGGACAGGGAATTGCAAAGGGCTCTTGCATTTTCCTTTTACCTTTTCCGGCAGGTTCATCCCCAAGATCCACAGTGCACAGCCTAAAGCCTGGAATAAAAATAAGGCCTCACTGTAAATGTGAAAAATCACATTTTACTGTGATTTATGCAGTAGATAATATGTTCTGGCTGCAGACTGACTGAATTGGTGGTCCCACATTAAATCTCTAATCTGAAGCCTGCAGAGGCTCCTCAGCAGAAGTTTGCACTGTGGCATAAGTACTTGCTAGGAAAGTAAATAATCCAAAAGGCAGCTACTTCCAGAAACAACATTAAACAAATCAGCATTTCCTGGTGCTCTGGAAACACAATAATTTAATGTGTTGATAGATGCTTGGCACTTTGGAAAACCAGGAAACTGAGTTAGATACCCCTTCTGCAAGGGGGTTAGCAGTTTTAGTCCAACACCCTAGAAGCTCTGGCTGTGGTTTTTGTACAGAGATAATAAATCCAGGCTTTGATAGGGAGCTCACATTTTAAAATAATGTCACTGATCTCTATCTGGCATGCAGCAGAGATGTGGCAAGCATGATGAGAACAGAAGAAAAGATCAGTCACGAGAAAAAAATAGAGTACAGGAAACAGGTGATAGCTTTAGTATAATGAATTCCCTAACTTAAGTTTTAAGTTTATTAATTACAGACAGACATATGTCTAGGTGGTATGATTTAAGTACTCTATTTAATTCAGCGTTAAGAGATTGGGGATGTTCAGGTCCTGTCACAACTTCGAGAACTTCAGCTCCAAGCTGGGCTAGATCAGCACATTGCCTCCACCAAGTTCACCCCCAAATCTGAGCCCTGGTGGTTACCTCCAAGCCACATCACCCCATATGCAAACTTTCTCTTCAAAATCTAAATGTTCACACTGGTCTGGGTGCACAAAACCTCCGCGGGATGTTCTCATTCACACACCTCAACCACATGCCTTCGGCATCTTTCCTTGGATAAAATGGAGACCCGTTCAATCTAGATCTGAAATAAAGTCAATAAACCAGTCTCAGGTGAGGAAAATTACATAATATCAGTCCATGGCCACAAGACCCCCCCGGGGATGGGAGGTGTCTTCATGTTGGGCAAGACAAATCACCCCTTTTGTCAAGTGGCAGCACTGCGCTTCTCATTCATTTAATTCCACGCACTCCTGGGTGACCAGTGCTGTTACACAATGACTTAACTACTGCTGAGAAATACTACTTAAATACTGACTGATAAGAGCAATAGCCACGGAACCAGTGGAAAAACTGGAGACTTCAGGGTGATCACTGCAGAAGTGAAAAAAAGAATGCAGATTTTTCATATCAAAAGAGTACTCTAATTTATCTGAAAGGCTAATTCTTATCTACTGCACAGTAAAAATGCAAGCCTCAAAGACAAAATTCTCCACTTTTCTGTTTCAACATATTCAGAATGTAGAGAAGCATATTCAGGAAGTTTCTATATTTGATGATCTTTTTCCATTCTAAGTTTCTAATTAGTACTATGCCCTATTCTGTGAGTTTTATTTTGAGCACTAGAGCCAGCACACAACACCCAGAATGCCTATCCTTCAACCAGATAAAAATACGTATGTCCACATTCATTCTGTAGCAACAGATCCTTTTTTATCTGCTTGCTGAGGATGCGGAGCTGGATTGACCAAACACCAGAAGCTCAGAATCTGTTCATTCCTTCCCATTTTATTACAGAAGCACTTTAACTGGTGACTGTCATTGAAAGCAGACACATTTAACAGGTTTGGTTTGCCACACGTCCAAACAGCAGAGATATTTTGAGACTCACAGGCAGGGAGGGTTTTCAGTACCAGTCCCTAGTGCTGCAGGTAAGCCCATCTGCCTGCCCTCCAGGGACACGGAGCCTCTATCCAACACTAGTTTTACAGCACCTGCATACAGTTTGCACAACTACTTGTCTCCTAGTTTTGTTCTAGAACAGTCTTTTTCCAGCTCTGATACGTAACTTTCAGTGCTGGGATAGGACACCACAGAGCAGCCTGCATGCCTCTCCTCTACCCTGCCCGAATATTGCCTCCTTTGTTTTTCCAGCCTGAGGACAAGGGACATCGCTCAATCATTCCACTCCAAAATCTCGCCTTCCCACATTCACACCCTGCAGAGGATCCCTGGAAAGTTCCACCTACCCAAAGGGGAGATGCGGCCAGCCCCCGAAAAACATCTGAATTCAGAGAGGCCAACACAGGTTTCTTCCTATCCTTTCCTTTACTGGAGTTCAACGTCCAAGACAGCAGCAGCTCTCAGCAGCACACGGGACTGGGGGCAGCTGTGGCTGGCTGTGTGCATGGCCCCCTCCCAAGTACACCTGAGGGGCAGCTCCAGTTCTACCCACAATAACTATTGCCATTAGACATCGAAGAGATGCCCAGACAAACAGCACAGCTCTTGGGACTCCTATGTCCGATCCATCACCCAAAATGGGCTCCAATTGCTTTGACTCACACCCCACCACCCAGCTTTTTGATCCTATCTATTTAGTATTTAAGACTTTTTCCTGACTCCTGAAAATCTGTCAGCGGGCTTACATTTGCATTCAACATTAACAAAGGAAGAGCTGAAAGTACAAAAAACAACAACAACAACAAAAAAATCTTGGGGGTGGAAAAGCTGGAGGGAGGTGTAATAAAATGAAGTCAAATGAAAATAAAACAAAAGAGGAACACAGTACATAGCAGGAAAATCAAAAGACAAAATAAAAGATTAAGGAGTGCAGGTAAAGATAAAATTCAAAAACTGCTTTAAATGTTGATTCTCTCCCTACTGTTTTTGTTTCATGCAGTATTTTGATGCTAGCATCTAATTATTCTTTGCAGTGTTTTATCTCCCCCATTATAGTATCACCAGATTTTTTTTTATTGGCACTTTCCTTATTAATGATTACAACACCTACGTTTAAGGAGCTAAATGAGTTCTCTCTTTTCCTGAGCTGCAGAGAGGGGGGTCAGCAGAGAAATGAGAACTATTCTGTTGTATGCAGATGTGTTATACTCAAAATTATTTTTGGCCATTGAAGTAGCTCCCACAGCTTGCTGAGGCAAAAGAAAGATTTATCTCCATTCCTAGCTGTGACCCAGGAAAGTCAAGGAGATCTTCTGCTCTCCAGTCAATCACAACAGGAATTTAACAAATCTTCCAGCTTCAGCCTAAAAGCATTAACAGTTTCCTTTTAAATACCCGTTCTTAATTAAACTCAGCTTCCTTTCCAGAATCGTTCAGCCCGGAAACATGTCCACTAACAGAAAGCGTTTGCTTTTCCCCCCTCTGCCGTGGGACCTGATGCTTGCGGGAGCAGAGCGCCGCAGCGAGCCCCCCGGGCACGCCGTGGGGACAGTCCCCGTGCGCGGCAGTGTCACACGGCACGTGGGCAGCCCGAGCATCCCCGTCCTCGGCAGCCCCGCACGGCGGCAGCGCCTGGAGAGCGCCCGGGCGCTGCTGCTCGCTGATGAGCTCCGTCTGCTCGTGTTCCCAGCGGGCCGGGGCTGCCAGCTGGGAGAAATTAAGCTGTGCTGGAGCTGGGGTGGATGCTGCCCCCGCCGGTGCCACCCTGCGCTCCAGCGGGAAGGCTGCGTTCCCCGGGAGCACCGGGGTTGCAGCCTGGCTGGAGCCGGACCTTTACCCTGGCCACGGCCCCCAGGACAGGTGCAGGGCTCTTGGGGGTAGTTGTGTAACAACAGAAACCTGGGCCGGCAGGAAACCAACGGACGCCCAAACACAGGTGATATAATTAAGAGAAAAAAAAAATAATAGGAAGATTCATTTATTACTTACACATTAGGCAGAAAAAACAAGTCAGGGTGCAAATAACTGCAAATAAACTTTTACAGAGAGCCAGAAATTTTTGCACCTATGCAAAGCTGGGAACGTGCTTTAAGCTTACTACTTGATTTTTTTTTTTTCCTTTGAAATCCAAAATTTGTCTGCCGTGCTCCCCACACAGGGCAAAAGCTACATTAATATATTGGTTTTGACTGTGGCTTTCATATGCTTTGGATTCCCAGGTATTACAAGGGCCTTAGTAAGCAATTAGAAGAAATTAATAAAAATTTGTATAAATATTGTTCTAAATAACTGCTTAGTAAACCACTACATATTTATATTACAATAAATAAATTAAATTTGCCATCAAAGTTTCATGGCAAAGCAGTAGAACTATCATACTGGAGAAGCAGACAGACAGACAGCCTGTTGGGGAGACAAAAGCTAAAGCTTTCTTAACATAGAAAATGTTCCATGAATAGGGTTAAATACTTAATGGTTGCTAGCAAAAGATAAGACAAATATTCTTTGTTAATATTTATAGAATCCCATCAGGAACTCTTTTGTCCTAGCATTGTTTCCAAAATTCAATCCCCTAGTTATATCCATCATTTTTCATGTGATTAAAGGAATCTAAATTTGCTGCCTTGTCTTGTAAAAGAGTAAAAAGTTAGATCTGTATTATTAAAGCCTCTTGGTTAGAGCAGCAAATGTAATATTGATAGTCTATGGTATATAAGTCTAAAAAACCAACTGATCACACACGACACATAAAATGCATTCACAGGATTCACAATGTTATTGCTAAGAAGTTGGGATCCAGCTAAAAAACAAGAGACAAATAAAATACTTCAAACTGATAAAAGGCAAGAAATAAAATACCAGAACCACAAGGGTAAAAAACGGCAAAGCTCTGGTGACAGGGAAGTGACATGACTGCACTGCCTGGGGCAGGAGACCTTCTGCAGAGGGAGTGAACCCTGACACCCTGCCCTGCACCCAAGCAGGGAGCCCAGGGAATAGCTGGAGGCAGCCCCGGCCATCAGAGTTGTCCTGAAAAAATCAGAAACATGGTCAGGGTGCAGGAGGAAACTGCTGCAGGATATCCAGCCACGGAACTCTCGGTAGCCCCCACGTGGGCTGGCTGCCTAAAGGTGGGCATGGGGGACCTGTGCTGAACTGAGCAAAGGCAATGCCTGGTACTCAAGGGAGGGAGGGGAGGGCACTGCACCCGTCAGGCACCTCCAGGGAGGGCTCACGGGGCTGCAGGGCAGTCACAGCATCATCCTCCAGAGGGGCACACCCGAGATCCCTGCCCAGCCCTGCAGCCAGCACAGTGAGATGCGTGGGGTCCCTTCCTACACCTGTAAAATGGGAGCACTGATGGCTACTGTTACTTTTGGTGATAAAAATACATATTTATTTATTTTTATGTACATACATCCACAAAAGACATATCTCCATCTGCAGCAGACTGAGCACCTGTCAGTACTGCTAACTGGCATCAGTATCAGAACCAAAGTGAGCACATCCCTGAGACAGATCAAGCACCTCACTCCCCAGGTGTGTGCTGCTCTCCCAAGCCCTGGGCCCTTGCAGCTCCTCCACCGAGGGCAGGCAGACCCTCGGGAGCAGCCACACCTCCAGCCCTGCCGGCTGGACCTGCCTGAGCAGGGAGAGGGGCAGAGGCAGGGGCAGGGGCTGGGCCACCTGACAACTCTGGGGATCTTCATGCCAGACACAAAAAAAGAAAAATAACAAAACCAATGTTTATTCTTTCACCTTTAGAAAACCAAGACTCAGTGTTAAATTCTTCCCAGTCTACTAAAAAGGTTTCTTTTTTATAAAACAGGCAAAAGCCAAGTCCTCATTGATCCAATTTTTATTTCTTTACCCAGAACTTCTTAACAGCTTTAGAAAAATAGATAATTATTGCAGTTAATTTCAGCAAAACAGTTCAAACTCATCAGGGCTGCACAAGTATAATTTACTACTCCTTCTGACTTATTGTTTTGACTAGATGTAGATTGATGATTAAAGTGATAAACAGTAACATTTTTATAAAATGGCTGACTCTGCCAATGGCAACTGAATAAGAAACATGCTGAAATAGCTGTGCTGTTATTGTGATTGTACTCAAGGCTGTCAACAAAGAATATAAGTATTTGACAAGGTGTTATCTAATTGTGTTTTTAAAAGCCACGATACATACATCTTTTAATGTGTCACTTTAAGCTGCAAGAGAATTTCTTTTATTAAAAAGTACAAAGGAAAAATGAATGCCTTGCATTTTCTTGTTTCTTTTTCCCAAGCTCTGCCCTTTTGCCGTCATTCGACAGAATATATTTGCTCTTTAGTCAAATTGGCTTTTATTTAAATGGTAGCCCAAAATAGCACAGCAACATTAGGTGTATAAGAAGAAAGAACAGTGTGTCCCACAGACAATTTTTATCTCAGCCCTGGTGGGAATTAACTGATCGAAACAGAAGGCTAAGAATAAAATCCTTTTGACGTTCAGAGTTAGTGAAACAGCATTTTGGAGCAAGGAAAAGGTTTGGCTTTTTGATTTTTTTTTTTAATAAGAGGGATCACCAGGAAAAGTATCTTAACACACTGGCTTTGGAGCTGCCTGTAGTCCTTCCATGGTTCATGCTACACACAAGCACCTTTACGTCCAAACCACACTCATCCTCACAGAGCCCCTCTGAGCTGGGGAAGGGGTGCCAGCCACGCTGACCCCAGAGCGTTGGGGTGGAGTCCGGACCATCTCAGCACTCTGAGCCTTTCTCTGCTTGTGAGGGCAAACCTGGAGACCTCCAAAAGGAAGGGCTTTGCTAATACGTTAGAAGAAAGATGGAATCTCTGGCACAAGTGAAGAAGCAGGGGCAGGAGGGAGCACTGGTGCAAGGGCTCTGCCACTCACCCACAGAGAGTGACGGCTGAGAGGGAAGGAGGGAGTTAAAATGGACCACAGAGGGAATTAAATAAAGATGCTACACAAAAAAGGAAACTCCTACTTATGTGTTCTTGCCTTCTAGGATGACAATAGCATTGTGAAACATAGCAAGGCCTGGAGAAAGACAGGGAATTAACTGTTTGGAAACCCTCTTAGCAGGAATTCACAGTGTGGGGAGGATTGGGGGAAGCGTCAAGGACTGATGGTGTCTGTGAGCATCTCTCTGGACATGAGAAAGGCAGAGCATCAGAACTTCCCTTTTCAGCTGACACAACCAAGGAGGTGGGCCTTTGTGAAGTGGGAAGTCCTGATGGACCTACAACGCCATCATTCCAAGAGTGGGAAATTTCCATGTCCGTTGGACAACAGCTTGAGAAAGCCCTGATCTTCACCAGGAGCCAGAAACAGACTCCAGCTTTCCATTAGCAGTTGCCTAAGTGTTGACCACACATGAAGAAGGGAAAACTTTGTGGCAAGAAAGATGGCAGCAGTATGGCACTTGCTCAAAAACATGGCATGTTTTTGGGTGAATAGCTGAGAGTCAGGTAGAGCAGCACACTGATGCAAAATGCAGGCTCCTAAATTGCATTAAGATCTACCAATGTCACTCACACATCAATCCCAGCAGCACCACTGAAATATAGAGGTCAGCTCGGTCTATTATGGGACAGCAACTTCTAATTTTTAATCCCAGTGGTATTTTAAGCACAGGACAGAAGTTAAAGGAGAAAAATCTCATTGTAATGAAAGACACAGGGAGGTACCATCTGACCTGATTTCACAAGGTAATGTGCTTCATCCCTTCCTGGCCTGAGCACCACGTGTTTGTCTTTGAAGATGTACTTGCCAAAAGCACAGGGGAGTGGCCAGAGCTTCACTGTCAGAGGTTAAGAACATCTTTGCTGCTATCTGATGGCCTGGGTTCACAGCACTTCTACAGATCATACCTTACCATTGATTTTAAAAGTACTTCAGTATCAAATTGTTGGGATTTTTTTCAGAGAGAGCTGATAAACACTCTAAAGCTAATGACTAGGTGGCTTCCAAATTCTGTGTTTATACATGTAGAATAAGAGAGACTAGTGCTAGAAAATCCTGCACATCCTTCTGCATACAACAGCGAAGGTGCAGGTTATGGGCCTGTGGCAGCCACAGAAAAGAACTGAATATAAATATGAAAAACAACTGAAAAAGTAGCTTATTGTTGATATAGGATCTCCTTTCTAAGTGGGTATCACAACTGTCAGATCTCTGGCTAGTTCAAAAGTCAGAAAATTTCCAATTCAAAATCCTGCCCTTAATGTAAATGAACCAGGAGCAAAAAATCCCAACCCTGCCTTTGAGAGCAGTGCCAGTGGTTCAAGGACTAGGGCTGGATACTGAGTGACCAGACCCCATCTCCCACAACCCTGGTGGCAGAGGCAGTGCCCTGATCCCAGGGATTGAGCAGTGCTCCTCATGGAAAAGGAAGCAGAGGAGCTGTGCCTCACTGCTGAGGAGCTGAAGCAGTGCTGACCTTGGGCCCACTGCTGGTTTTTAAATGGCAGCTGGAGCTGGGTGCTCTGGAAAAAAGAGACAACACATTCAGGCCCTTCTAAGTGACTAACACTGCGCCTGTTCTTGGGAAGGGCAAATCCCCCGTGAGAACCCACAGTGGCCGTGCAGCCATGACCTACCACATGCTTAAGGAAAATAAAAACTAGATTAACCAACGTAAAAGAAAACCATACAAGCAATAGCCTCTGCTTGTACTTTTTCAGCTGTAAATGTTGGAAGTGATGTAGCACTAGCTACAACATAGACCGAGGTCCATTCGTCCCACCTGGATTCTCAAGCATGTTCATAAAGAGGAAAAACAGTTCCCTGTGAGATTTTAATTTTTAATAACATTTTGGTGTTAGTTCTCTTTCAGGTGCTGCTATGCCCTTTAGTAGCTGGCTCCAAATAAATTATACTACTATAAAAGGTTTTACCACCCTTTACATGAGCTAGAAGTATGAGGAGTCACCTGAAGGCAAAGATAAAAGGTAATATAATTAGTTAACTTAATCTGAAGCAGAACATCTGACTCATTTGGGGTGCAGTCCCAAGGAAAGATCCTAAGAAGTTAGTCTAGAGAAAGAGTTTTAGAATTTAAATGGACAAAATCATGAAGGAATGTACATTCTTGGAGCCAGACCCAGAATTATTTTTATCATCTTTTGTCTTTCCTTTTTTTTATTATCTTTTTTTTTAAAAAAAGGAACTGTAATATAAGGGTGCTTCATTTTTTTCATGATTTACAAGATGTAGCCAACATTTTGTGAACCTTGTGGGGATTTAAAAACTTCTTTGAATTTATCTGTATTTCAGAGTGAATCCTGTGAATCTGGAGCTCCTTTGCAAGAGAAGAAGAAAAAGACAGTCATAGGCTCCTGCATTAATTATGATATTTTTAGTTATTTAGCTAGATTTAGGAAAAATAAAGTCAACATACTGTAAATAAATTCTAAAATCCCTAGCTTTGTGGTTTCTCAAACTGAGTCTCAGTGGAAGAGCTTCAAAAGCCACATAATTTCTATTACAAAAAAGAGTAAAACAAAGATTTGGGCTGTCTTCTGGAATTTTTCAAGCACTATATAGCAATGCTACCAATGTCTAAAAAAGAATAAAACTTGTTTACAAGTGTGTCAGGAGGAAGGGAGCCATTTGGGGGATTTCAGTGTACAAAGACCTGGCCAGTATCAGAGCAGTGTAGCAGCTTCAAAACCTTCCTCAGCATCCTGCAGAGGTGGGATGAGGAGTAATGGCTTAGGAAAAGTGGCCTCATCTTTTGGTCAAACAATTCCAGTGTCATGCAGACAATTAATAAGCAGTCAGCAGAGTCTGTAACTGGTGATTATAGGAACAAAGGGGTTTGCTTTTGCATTATTTCTCAGGACCTGGTGCAATATGTTGGAATTTTTAGCCTATTGCTCATTATCGCACTCATTTCCTGAGACCTTGTTTTAACTAAGACACTGTCAAAGTACTTACTTTGTTTTACTCTCTGTTCGCTTTTTTTACTGAAGTCAGGAGGATTAGACACAAAATATGATCTGGCATTCTGTGATGCGAATATTCTTTCATTTGAAAGGATTCCTTTATATTTAATATCTGAGCAGCTAGCAGCAGTGAGATAGGGCTGTGCTTTCCAAGTATCTAACCATCCGAGAGCTCCCACACAACAAATCTGCACGTAGGGTTCTTGTGTTCTGATCCAGAAAATCCCAGAGGGAGCGAGATAACGAGTACTGAGACTGCTTTAACAGGCAGAGCGCCTGTATGGCTGCTGGTCCAGTCCCTGGCCTTGGGACGGTACATCCCAGCACAACAGGCAGCATTGCCATGGAGGAAAGGACAGCAGGGAAATGGAACTCTGCAGTCATCCCAGGTATCCTGCTGCTTCTCTACCTGGGTGACATTATTTAAAAAGTCCCTGTGGTGAGCAGTGTTGTCCCTCTGTCAGTGGTGACCACAAACGCTGGATGGGTAACACTCATGCTAAAGAGAACAGAGGGCAGGGTGGAAGCTGCTCTGCCTGAGCTGGGTGACCAGCAGGTTGGACAGCAGCCACAGCTCCAGGCTGAAGCCCTGGGGAGGCTTGCTCCTGCCCTTTGGGGGAAAAGCACAATATCAGCATGGTCACCTTAGCAGCAAGACTACTGGTTCCCAAAGTGAGTTTCCCCACACAAACAACTGTTGTGACCAGAGAGACTCCTAAGCTGACCAGTCACCCCAGAAGATTTAGAAAAAACCAGCTACACAACTGAAGTGAAAGCAAAGAACTTGTGCAAGGACCTAGCCTGACCAGGTACCCTGTTTGAGTCCACTAGGACCCACAAATAAAAAATAATTAAAATTATTTTTTAAATTACTTTAAAAGTCTCATTTCTCCAAGAGTACAATGCAGTCATGTCAGCTCTTTGGAAAACATTGCCGTGCTTCACTTATGTCTTCCAGAGATGTATTAAAAGGGATAAGGACCATATTGTAGGATAACCACCATATGCCATTCACCCTTTGTTCTGGCTTTTTTTTTTTTTTTTTTTATTTGTCAGGCTTGTTACAACTTTCTCTTGGAAGAGTGCCAATGTCAGAAGTGTGTACATTATCCCTTCTTTTGGCTTCTAGAGATCTGACATAATCTCTTCATATACAGGATGGGAAGAAGTGTCCAGTGGGTGATACATGGTCACACTTCTGCTACTCAGCCTTGGGAGTATCAAATAACCCTATAACCCTTAACCCAGACTAGACTTTTTTCTTTTCTTTTTTTTTAAGCCAAAAGTATTAGGACTGATAACTCAAACCTTTAGGCTCATGGACAGTTCTCCTATTTCCATATTCCTATTAGGACTTTTCTGGTGAAAGAAGGGTTCTTATTTTGCATAGGTTAGTGGTGGTGGTGGATTGATTTTTTTAAGGAATGCTTTTTTCCTGTTGCTTTTTTAGCCTCAATATTTTCCTTTTATTACCAGCACATTTCTGATTTATTGCAATGTGGGGCCAGCAAATAAGATTGTCAAAATGAGTATGTGCTTGTTATAACCCACTCAAAAAAAATAAAAAGGATTTTAAAAGAAAACAAATTCAAGTCAGTTTTAATTTTGACACTGATTGATGCTGATATTTCTGACCAGTTTTATGTTGCACAGATTTTGAACAATATCCTCCTCTGATCTTCAGTGCTGTAGTTATAAATACTTGATAGCATTTTCATAAAAGGATCTTTTTACAATATGCTTAATGAGAGCTTCTGCTGAAGATACACAAGTAAAAAGAAACAGAGCTTAATATGGTGATAGTCAGATACTCAATAAGTGGCAGGTTCTCAAAAACCTCTGACAAAAAACTTTCAATTATTATACCTGTGTCTTTCAGCATCACTTTACTGTATCAATTATTCATGTAACATCTAACTGAAAAATGTTATATTTAGAGATCACTTTAAAAAAATCTCTAAACAGTAGCACAACAGCTGATATGACCAAAAAATGAACATTCATCACCTGTCTGTAATGATGAACCTGTCACAAACTGGGAAGAAAAAAGTTGGTTTTTTCTCTTGGCTTAAAAAAACCCTAAACCACAAAGTTATTTGTGATTATGCGACATTTGCTTTCCATTTCCACAGCCAGTTAGGGTTCACAAACATGAAAATCCATTATGGAATGGTACATAAAGTGTGACCGATTCTTGTTCAGTCAATTAGTGAGGGAAGTCTGAATATGATGTTTATCTGATCATCTGCATCTTCAGTACAGACATCGGTAAAGGTGGCGTTAACAAAGGACTGGGTTTAACTTCTTGGGAGCAACTGGTTCAAGAAATTGCACATTTGCTGATTATGCTTCCCCCAAAGCACACAGCAGCCCCTTTCCTGTCTGTAATAAAAATCTAAGGACTATATATGGAAGAATACAAGCATGTGACAAAAAATAAAGTTAACACTAAAAATCACATTTTTAGAGCTTTATTTCTATTCATGAAGCTTGTTATTAAAGTAGGACTTTTCAAAAAAACACTGTGTGGTCTCTTTGTTTGTACTAAGGCACACATTAAATATGGACATGTTATTCCTCTGAACACAATGCTATTTTTATTTTACAAGAATTACTCCAGTGACTTCCATATAGAAATTATCTCACACATCTGTATTCTGATTATGATATTTAGTGCAAGGGTCATGAATAATAAAATTGCTAAATATGCTTATTGCCATCTATAAATAAAGGTTATAAGACTGGAGGTTTTGTTTCTGGAGTGGTGGAACAAGTAGGGTTGGTTGCAAGACAACAGTGCTTTAATTTAACTTTGAAAATAAATACTTAAAATTATAAATATTCAAATTATTTCCAAGGTGCAGTGAGCCTAAATTAATACTTGCAAAATTAATGCAACAGCACAACTGCAGAAGTTCAGTTTATGGCAGAAAGTTCACAGATCTGCCAGCAAAGCATCTATAAACATTAGAGTCGTCTTTCAGCACGGATCCTGTCCTACCCAGTGGTAAAACTCCAGCTTGGGTCTGAGGGGGATAAAAAAAACAATTCTTCATAATGGCTACGAAAATTGCAATTTTTTACAATTGGTGTTTATTCACAGATGCATTTGGGCAAGGCGGGAGGGCGTCCCTGTCTTTCAGCTGATATTGCCTGGCCGCACGGAGCAGCGCGGCTGCGGCAGGAGCTGCCACACACGCTGCCCGCACAGCCCTGCAGCCTGCCTGGGGCCAGCTGTGCCTACAGAAGGACTTCCCTGGAGCTGGTAGGTGCTGTGGTGTGGACACACAGCTAAAGTGTCACAGCAAGGGACAAAAAGACCGCGGGACTTAAAGAAGAAAATATAGATCACTATTTTAAAACAACCCAAAATCTTATCAAGACATTAAACCTGCCAAAGAACATGAGGAGAAGAAAATCTGTTTCCTGCCCCCCATCTTTGGGGTGGCTGAGCACTGGAACCTGCTGCCTAGGAAGGTGGTGGAACGTTTCTCTCTGGAGACGTTCAAAACCCCCCCGGTTCCTGTGTGCACTTGCTCCAGGTGACCCTGCCTTGGCGGGGAGATGGGGATTGGATGATCTCCAGATGTTCCTTCCAACCCCGACTATTCTGTGATTCCACAATTCTGTCTCTGGCCTCCCTAATTTGATCTTGAGAACTGCAAATGACAGCCAGCCAAGAGTCTCTCCATGTTTCCCGCACAAATCTGAGGATTCGAGAACGAATTATCTGTACTTTGTGTGGCCTTTGAAGAAATGATGCAGAATAATTTTACAGTTTGAAGTTGCTGTTGAGTTCCGTGTTTTAATGGTGTTTTTTATAGGCTGATTCTTACGAGCACAGACAAATATGATGGTAACGTTTGTTCTTCTTTAAAATCTGCCCTCGAAAAGAAAACCTACCCTCACACGTCTTTAAGCTGCTGTGCAGAATCTTATGATGTTCACAGATTGCCATGCACTAAGGACAGGTCCAGGTGCCTGTGTAGGAGCACCTGCCCACCATCCCTGGCAGCGAGAGGAGCTGTGTCCCCAGCCCTGCAGCCTCTCCTGCTGGGAGAACAACTTGCCCAGCAAGCATCTGTGTCCCCTGGCACTTGGCTACATGTGTGGATGCTAACTCTGCTAATGGCGAGGTTGCAGTGCAGTAATGAGAGGAACAATGTTTGTTTTGATCAGTTTGATAATTCATTTAAAAGTATTGTACCAGAGCCATGGAGACAGAAAGCCACGCCATTGTTACACGCTGGCACCGTCTCATTATGTGAAGTAATTGAAACCTGTGGGAACAATATATGATTTAAAGCAGACAGTGAGGTTCTTTTCTTAAACAACAATAGCATTGTTTTTCTATGGTCCTGATCTTGCTCATGGGAGCAAACTTCTCTAGGCAAGGAGTTAGTGAAATTTTCGGTTGCTGATTTTTAATGGCCAACAATGACTTTTCAGGAAGGTTGAAGAATTGGGCCCTCTTTCAATAAAAATGTCTTCAGTGGGATGTTCATGATTTCTATATCTGCTCACAGACACACACGGGTTTCCAAGTGCTCCTTGCATGTTTAAGATCAATAGCTCAATTGACAGTAAGGGATGTGCCCTGAATTTTCCTGTAGGGTGGCTGCATGTATCTCTAGTGGGGCTTGATGTTTGCTGGGTAAGAGGGATACTTAAAACATTGCTCTCTGCTTTGCTTTAGGTTTATGTCCTAAATCATCAAATAACAGTAGAAAAAATACGAGTGCATTTTAGTATTACACACCTCAGAGGTGCTCAGTAGGGACCGAGGAATTTCTTTGCCATAATTAAGAGGTTTGGAGACCAGATGTACAAATGACAACCGATCTTGATTTACTTGGAAAAATGAGTCATGTCACTTATTATTAACTATTAAAGTAATTTAAACCCTTTTGAGAACAGATCTAATGCTGCAATGCTTTGAAGGTTTGATATGTCTTGCAATCCATAGATTATTAAACTTAATTTCTCTGCTGAGATCCTACTTTCAGTAAAAAATGCATGCACGCTAAAATGGTGTTGGTTTTTTTGTTTGTCTTCCTCTTTTTTATAACAAAGATGTACTTTAATTGGCTTTCTATTTATACTGCACTCAATGAAGGTATGGAGGCTGCAAGTGGGAGAAACCTTCCACAATTCTGGCTTGCACAGCATACAGAAAAGCACACCATTCATCCACAAGTACACCCAAACCTTTCATTTGAGTTGGGTTGTGCTTGTGGGTGCATGGCGTTCTTTTCTCTCTATTTGTTCTCCGTGTATAATTTAGACTACATTTTGCTTTAGAGACCCTTAGCGGATAAGGAAAAGAAGGCAATAACAATATGTTGATTTATATCACCGTGAAACATTTTTCCCCCATACTTCAAAGTAATTTTAATTGAATTTAATCCTCTTGACTTTCATTTACTTATAAATGAGTTTTAGTTGTAATGTTAGAATGAAACAGAATTTAGCAGTTAACAGGTTTTTAGTGTTTTTGATTATAGATTATTATATAATGTTTCTTGGGCTAGAAAATACTGCATGCTAAATACTGTCCCATATTAGATCATTTTAAAATCTTCCTCTCTTCTATGAGTAGGAAAGAGGCATACCAATTTAGGTTAAAGTATAGTTCATTTAAAGAGGTAAAAATGTTTGAAGAAATTATTAAAAGTACTGCAGATCACTTACCAGTTTATGTCCAAGATCAAGAATATATCTAAGCAGAAAATTTAAAAAAAAAAACTAACAAAAAACAAACAAGAGCATCTTCCAAGGGAACTATGCCATGCATGATCCCATCAGTTGTGTGTGCACATTTATCATATTTTAGCTCCTCATCCATAGATCATAGGACAGTAAGATCCCAATTCATTAAAAATTGAATACTCTATTTAAGCTGGATGTTCTTATGCTTGGAGAAAAAGCATGGAACCGTTTTTTTTCTTTTCTCTGAAAAGTCACATTTTGCCATTTGATTCTACCTGGACAGCACTCCTCAGTTACTTGCTACACAGCTTTAGAGCTTCATAATTTAATGTACAAAAGAAATTTCAAACTGAAAAACATCTGCTATAAAAATTACAGGATAATTCTCACCTGCCCCCATGCACACACCCATGCAGCCCTTCCTGCTGCCCCAGCTTTAAAACCCAGTTTAGCAGTCATGGCGTGCTTGCACTCATCTTGAAGCCCGTCAACCGGTCCCCTAATCACTGACATTGCACTGACATTACTGGGTGCTGTATTGGCAATTCCTATGGAATTTTCCCACCCCTGTTTGTGCAAGTGCCTCCTGCACACGCAGCTCACTCGTTAGGAAGCACATCAGTTCACAGCACAGCTTCCAAGGCCCAGGCAGCCGTGACACAGCCTGGGACTCTCAGCAGCTGACTTTGAAGACAGCGCTTTGAAACGAGAAGTTTGGAAGCACCAGATGATCTAGTCTGCTAATGAATGAGATCATCATAATGAGGATCTAGTCTGCTAATGAATAAGCTGGGTGTGCAGGATGGGCAGGAGCAGCAAACAAGCTTTTTCTGGGTTTCTGAAGAGATGGGGGTGGCTTTGAAGCATTTAGCAGGAGACTTTCCTGTTCTCTGGCAGAAACATGGTCAGATGGAGGATATGCAAACAACTCAGTACCTGTCCTTTTAAAATACGCCTTCGATCCCTAAGGATCTTAGGTACCAATATTCAGATTTACGTCTTACATAGTTACAAATCTAATTTTGGTATTAGCTTTCAAGTGAGCGCATCTATATTTGCCTTGCTTACCGGGGTCTTCTGCCATCCATACCACTACACACAATCCTAAATTTGAAATGCATACAGGGATCTGTCTTCTTCATTGGAGCAGGGACATTCCTTCTGTTTTCAACTCATGATGCAAAAAAGATTCCTTACTTGAAAAACGTAAAGTGCAAACTGCCCCTCTCCCAAAATGTGCATATTGCTTAGGTACCAACAGTTTGTTTTTCTGACACAGAAATAACTTATTCAGCCAGTTGTTCTTGAAATGTATTTATGCTTATCAAGATAACATGATAACTCTATTCATAACATCTGAAAACTTTCTGCCTATTAGAGAATTTCAGAACTTTATTCATATGTACTCTGACATAACACATTTCCTGACCCTGTCAATGCACCTACTGCCAGCTAAGCTTACACAACACAAGGAATTATGTTTTCCAGGGAAAAGCCTGTTAAAGCCAAGAGAAATTGCCTGTCTGAATTTGCATCCACTGTTATGGAAGAGCACAAGATGGAAAACACAGACAATGTGTAGAAGCAGAAGTACTGTTATTAAAGGTGTACATGCAGCGAGCACCATCCCACACTCTCAGTCCTGTAACCACTGCATCCTGCTATACAATAATAACCTGCTTCCTATTCAAAGTAATCACTGATGAGGGCAAATCTTGAATTTTTAATGTTGGCTGATGTAGGCAGCCCAATGCTCTAAATGAGAAAAAAAAAAAGACTTGGTCCTAAGAGATGTATCTGTCTATAGACTCTGCTTAAGAAAATTAAATGGGGCAAATAAAGTACTTAAACATAAATTTTGAAGGAAATTCCAATTAAATGCCTTGTCCTAAATAGACAAGTGTGGATTGACTGAAGTTTTTCCTCAAAGGAAAAATTTTCTATTCATTCCACATGCTACCATCATGAGTAGAGGAAGTTCTCCTTCCATCAGCAGCAGCCACCTCTGTTTGACAGACAGACCTCTTGGTTTCCTGCATCAGGAGATGCCTGTGGGACAATCAGGCACATGAAGAAAGAAAAGGTGGGCTGGAGTAAAGGTCTCCCTGTGAGTCTGGCTCTTCAGAAGGTGAGAGAAATGGTTAAGGAAAGCTCCCTGCAAGAGAGGGCTTCAAAGTTTTGCTGTCAGTATTTTTCCACTTCTCCTGGCTTATGCACAACAGCAGCTCACCCTGCTGCTGTTATGTGGCTGTTATGCCGTAGCATGCTCAGAACATTCCCTAATCCTTTCAAGTACTGTCAGTACCTGCTATGGATTCACTAAGTGCAAGATGGATTAAAGGAATAAAGCAATCTGGTGGTCCCTTTTTTTGTTGTTCAAGTTTCTTCCTAGGAATACACAGGAATTGGAAGTGCCCCCCTTTTTCTTGCATATACAGATGCTTGTTACTAATTACCACAGTTGAGGCTGTGGTCTGAGAACTGAACTGCAGCAAGAGCCGCAATCT
>VZRR01013060.1:318000-363000 GCA_013398015.1 Oreocharis arfaki
AATAGAAGCAGGAACATTTGACCGACTGGTGGCTGAAGACACAGCATTTGCCAACAAGAAAGACAAACCAAATGTTATTGACAGCAGAGGGTTGGAAGGGAAACATCTGAAATTCGCCACATCAAGGCTGCATGGCACTGATATCACCCACTGCAAAGCCCAGAGAGGGGCTGCATGAGGCTCCTGGAGGAAAGGAAGGGAAAAGGGAAAGACTTCAGCAAGGTCTTACTGTGGTTCCAGGGTGCTTCTTGCTCTCCTGCACAAGGGTGCTGCAACAGAGAGCTGCCCCCTGTTTAACCAAGCAAGAGCAGCTGGGCCCAGTGCCTGGCTAGCGATGCTCAGCTGCTCCGCCGGTGCTTCTTCAGCCTCCCACCCTTCTCGCCCGGCAGCATTACCCAAACAGACCTTTACGTGGGGCATTTTCCTGATTTCCAGCTTATTTCTGGGGGAAAGTGCAGGGTTAATTACTTTTCCATGTATTTTATGTTAGTTTGTGATTCTACTCCCAAGGAGGGCAGGGAGTACTGAAGCCTGTTGGTATGTTTTGAAAGGGAAGAGGGGGGAAGCAATCTAAAATACACATTCTGTTATTATAAATAAGGATGCAAAATGGATCCCTAACTGCTGTATGGGTCAGTTCCTGATGAATGTCTCTTCCACCGGCAGTGATGTCTGACTATCCCAGGCAGTATTAACATATGTTTCTTTAAGAAAATACATAGCATTTGCAGTAAAATATAGAGTATATGCCATAGTGGTTTTGATTATTAAGCTAAATAGCCATGTAAAACGAGTATAGCATATTGGCACTGATTCCTGCTGTACTGAGGCTCCTTTGTGAAATTAGGTAATTAGTTTCCACACCCCACACCCCCCCACCTCGCCCCATCCAAAACTTTGCTTGAATAAATTTGTGGTTAGCACAAATTTGAAGAATTCTGCTTTTCTTGGCTATTTTTTCCTCTCTTCCCCTCTTTTCAAAGGAAACTTCCCCCATCTATTGGGATAGCAGCGTTCGTCTTGGATAAAGATGACTGGCTGAAGAAGTAACACTAGCAAAAATTTATTTTGTGTAGCAAAACAGCTGCCCATATTTTCTCAGAAAGTAACTGTCCATCACAGCTTAAGGTGAACCAACAGATTCTGCAGACTGTTTTAAACTTGTTAATTCTTTAATAAATTAGCCACAAAAGAAGTGTTAATTAACTAGTAAAAATGTTTAGGGATTCTGCGAGAAAAAAATCATAACGATTGGAAAAGTGTATGCTTAGTGATATGTAAAGGAATACAGGTTTTTAACTCAATTTCTGAGACTTTTACAACAAAGTACAGAGAAAGACAGATGAAATTATGTTCTGACTACATGCACTGAATAAGCCCAAAGGGAACCTCTGTATATAGTTATCAGTGGCACTGAAATCTGCTTAGGAAAGCAACAAGTCTTTTGTTCTGTTGACAACAGTTATTACAATTAATTCATTTTGTGATTGGTATTTGCACTGAGTGACAAGGTGTTATTTTACCTCAGTGAAAGTTAAAATGGTAATACCTACATGCGAAATAACACTGAGTTTGCTATCACTCACTCAAGAAAAGAAAAGACTCTGTTCAGAAATGCCTGCTCAGCCACCACTCCTGCAAACCTGAAGTGTTCGCATCAGGCTTCTCCTGCTCTCATTTCCCCAGATTTGCTTTTTCAGTCTTCTAAAAGTTTATTTGGGAGGAAAAAAAGAATGAAAAAAAAAAGCCTACTTTTTACTAAGAGACAGAAGGAAGCATCAGTGAACAGAGCAAGGGCTCCAGCCGCACCTGGGGCGGAGATCCGGGCTGCAGGCTGCCTGCCCGGGGTGTCACTGCCGGGGGACAGACACAGCGTGCCCCGGGCGGAGTCCCCCAGCCGGGCCGCAGCAGCAGCCGGCACGGCCGGGCTGGTTCTTGGGGCTGGCGGGGGAGAGCAAGCCCCTCACGGGAGAGAGACACGCGGGCAGGCTGCTCCCCGTGCCGTGCCCTGGGAGCCACACGAAGGGCTGTCCTTCATCCCCCACCTGCCGAGCTCTGTGCCGGCGGGATGCTCTCTGAGCCCCGCCACCACAGCGGGCTTGCTGCGGTCCCGTTCCTGCCGGGACACAGCAGGAGTCGAGCCCCGACGGGCAAGGGGAGGGTCTGTGTCGCCGGAGCCGGGGCAAGGTGCCAGGCAGATGCTGGTGCTGCGGGAGCCCGGGAGCTCCAAGCTAACAGGCTCGAGTCACAGGGCTCCCGGTGCTGCTGAGCCCTGCCCGTCCCGTGTGCCGCAAGCGGGGGCCGGGGGAGCCTGCAGGGCAGCACCGAGCCCCGTGGCGAGCGCCAGCCCCAGCCAGCGCAGCCACGCCTGGCTCCGGCCCCTCTCCGGAGTACCTGCGCACACCTGCATCGGGAGGGGCCGCAGCTGCTTGGCAGGCCCTCAGCTGCCCCTTCTTAGCACGGAAACACAAAGCAAGGAGCGAGGAGCATTACATGATACAAATTTTACTTTTTGCAGCAGGACCCAGCAAACCAAGGAAACTTTGCAGCACCAGCAAATGGCAAATAATTCATTAGCTATGGATATTTCAGCACGTCTCTACTTTTATTATAAGTTAGCCTCTCTAAACCATTGACTTAACAGAGAATCATTATAAATCCCCATTTTGAATTTTTTTATTAGCAGTATTTATCACCTTCTCAAAATCAATCCTATATTTTTAAATTAAAACAAATGACTACTTGTACTGCAATCAATATGAGTACATTTCCCTTTTTTAAAAGGAGAAAAAATGGAATACAAAGAAATGTCCTCCTTTAGCTGCATCAATCCAATTTCAATATAATTCAATATTTAATAAATATAATCCTCCATGTCTGTGCAGGGAAACATCATAAAAAATGCAAAAGGTTTCTTGGTCTCCAATAACTTGTATGAAACAAAGTGTTTCCTTATTCCTTCCATAAATACTGCAGTCATATGCCACTATGTTTTGTTCTTCCTGCTTATGAGAAAGACTTTGCTCTGATTATGTATAAGAAAGGTGGTTTACATATTTCATGATTAAAAATCCAAAATGCTACCTACCATCTCCAGAAAAAATATCATCTTTATCTCTTTGTGCTTCTTTGACTTGTTGTTTTTGAAAGGGCAAAAAGAAAAACCTTATATAATACCTAATTTGTACATCTGTGGTTTTCCTCTGACTTGCATAGGCACCATATGTTTTTAATTATCATAATAGCCTTAAAGAACCTGTTCAGTGGGAAACACATATGATCCTTTTATTAGTGGTTTGCAATTTGAACAGTTTTAACAGAAAAGGTCTGGCTATGAGGGACTGAGAAGCACAAAGGTCTAAAAACCCTGTTATTGACCTCTGAAAGCACGAGTTCAGATCCCACCCACCGAGGTGGGACCTGGCTCTCTCGCCTCTGACAGAGGTAATCAGTCGCATGTGAAATGGCTCTTCTGGACCTTACAAGACATAATCTCCAATCTCAAATGACTTGATGCTTCAGTCAACAACTGACACAGTGAAACCAAGGTCTATAAACACCGTCGTGAACCCACTCTGCACCTTCTCCTGCCTGGTGAACGCTAGCACAGCGACGGTGCTGTGGGAGAAGCCCTGCGAGCTCCAAAAGCCCAGAATTTCAGCAATTCTCATTAGTCATTGCCCGTTCAAATTCCCAGTTTTGTCCTTTATGCAAACGCAAGACTGGTGAGCACGCCAATATCCCAGTCGTTCGGAGGTAGGAATTAAAATTAACAAGTTCAATTCACTCCTGATTCTGGACATCTAAACACATAATCAGTCTGATAATGTTATTAATTATCATTCAAGTGCCAACCTTTGACACTGGCATGCTCCCACAACCTCCCTACTCCAACAACTCAAACAGAAAATCATTGGCATGAAAACCCACAGTCTTATGAACAGAAATTGCAAATAAGCAGGCACTGAACATACAACAGGGAGTGAGCAAAATCCCCCTTTTCAGAGAGAAAGCAGAGGCTCACACAATAGCCCAGTCACTTGACCCAAAATGAAATTCTGCACAACTTCATCCCAAAACAGATAATTTTCACCCCAAACAAAGGTCTGTGGGGAGAAGAGGGTAGGGAAGGGAGCCTAGCTAAAATTACACTGAGGCTGGAAGTCGTTACGGCTCCATCTCAGGAGATGGATGGTGCCCTCATTAGAACGAAGCTTTATTTAGACGGACAGACAGAATCCTTATTAGAACATTAGGCTGAAAAGTTTAAATGTCAGGAAATACAAAATTAGGATTCTGCAAATAAATGCTGACTTGGAGAAAAAAAAGAGCTCCCTGTACAGATCCCACTGGAGATACTTAGGAAAAATGCAATCACTCAAGAATTGCAACCTCCCATGCCAATCTAACCCTTCAAGGGTATTCTTGGAAAACTCCATTTCACAAAAGTCAGAGGAGATCCCTTTTCTTGGGCCAAGTGGTTTCCACTCATGATCTAATGCTATCAGCTCCATCTCTGGCTGCCCACTGAGCCCAGAGGGAAGGGAGGACTCAGGAGCTGCCACCTCCCACCAGCCGTTCCAGGAAAAGCCCATCCAAAGGAGAACATGCTCATATAGGAAACCCATTTCAAGCTGCACAGACCCCAAAAACTGTGAGTCAGCCATTCTTTGCCTTTCCCTGTCTCATTCCCCATTCCCAGGCCCTCTGCTTTCTCCAGGGAAACTCAGGTATTTTGCAATGATGGAAAGACAGCTTAATTATCTTGCACAGAAAAGAGATGATCATAGTTTTCCATTTTACCTGCAAGCTAATGGATCTTGGGATACCAGACGTGGATGCTCAAAATCCCCTCTGGAGCCTTTCTGGTGATTTGTCGTCTCTTGGTTGCCTTTGGTGCACACGGATCTCTGCCGAGGTAATATGTGAGCTATTGCACACTAAAAGCAGATTTTTGAGAGAGGAAGCTCAGGCACACACACATATACACCCACCCCCCCAGGCACCCTCCACCCCCTCATCCTGCACCTGGCTCCAACGCTCAGGCACCTGAGGAGGATCTTCCCATCTCCCAGGCTTCCATGGGCCAGGCAGCAAAGGCATGGCAGGGGTTGCTCCTGAGAGAGCAGAGCTCTGCGTGGCGTGGTCCTTGTCCCTCATTGCAGGGTCATGGGGAAGGGCTGTGGGTGCTGCTGTCCCTCATGCTTTGCTGGGGCAGACCCAGACAGCGGGGGAGATAACCACGCTGATGGAGCAGCCATCTCCACAGGCCTCCTCTGAGCTCCCTTCTCCTCTTGTGTGCAGCAATTTGTGGCAGAGGGTCACCCACCTGCACATCGTAGGCCTGTCCCCTTTGCCAGGCTCTAGGCCTCCACACTGAACTTTCTACTTGGGCCAGGAGGGCATGCTTATAGAAACAGATTTTCTGCCAGAAAATGTTAAAAAAGAAATAAAAATCTTGCATTTGATCTTCTAAATAAATAAAGACTTTTCTCTTTAGGAGTTTGGGGCTTTTGTTTCCACAATGAATCCAGCAAAAATTAAGCTTTTCTTTCCCACAGCCTCACCCAGAGATCATCAGAGTGAAGTTTTCTGGTGGAACAGAATTGCTCAGTGTTTAGCTTGCAGCATGGGGAGAGTGGCAGGGAACACCATGGTTGCAGTATCACAGCCAGAGGATGATCACTGAGCAGGTCAGCCTGACTTCCACACAGACAGGTCTGTGTACCTCCCACACCACCCTCTAAGCAAGTGACTCTCCCAGCCCCCAGCAAATGAGGGAGCATGGACATATCCCACCAGGATGTGTTTCCTCTCCTTTGGAAAGACACACAGGATCCATCCATCCCTCCATCCATCTGCTGATTTGATGTCTGCCACCGCCAAGTACAGTCAGCCCAGGGACCCCTCACGCTGTAAGTCTCAAGCAAAGTGCTTCCACCCTGTCCTCTTCTCCCACACATATACTAATACAGTTCTACCTTAAGAGAAATCCCAGCTCTGGGCCTGAGAAAACTCTTTTCTCTTTAAGGATCCTCCTTTCACAGTAAGGATCCTCCAAATTTCCAAAAAGTGGATAACAACAATACCACTGTGATCCCATCTGCACACAGCAATGGCACTGTAATGCATAGAGCATAAACCACCAAATTCCCACAGACAGCATCTGTCTTACTACAAACAATGGACCATTATCTTGTAAATAATTCTGATTAAGCTGCAGCATTTTCCCCAAACAAACAGTAGGGGAGCAGAGGGTGAGGATTTTTCTAGTGGGAGTGCCAGTTTTCTCCTTCCCCAGCACTGACACTCAGTTTTTTATTCAACTGATTGGCCCCCTCCCCTCCCCGCTCTGTCCCCCATGGCTTGGTTTTCATCTTCTGACCTTATCCTGCTGTCAATCATTTTGGCAACTAAAGAGGGAGCCGACATGTTAATGGGATTCCCACCTCTATCCTTTGGGAAAGCTTTTCTGGTTTTGTTTTCTTCTTTTTCACCCCAATGTACAGTTATATAACAATTAGTGAATACACCCACAAGCCCTCCCGTTATTAAACGGATCTCACGTCAGGGGATGGAAAACTCAGCCACACTGCTGGGTGTGCGTTGGTGCTGGCCAGAGTTTGGGGACGTCTGGTTGTGCTGGTGATGTGTCTTGGTGTGTTTGGCACCTGGATGGACGTGCCATGGCAGCAAACTTTGTTGGGCAAAAGCTTTCACCCTCTTCAAACTCCCAGCAGGGAGAGCAGAGCCCTCAGCTGCCGGCAGTGGGGAGCGGGGCAGGGGCCCTGCAGCCCTCAGGAGCAGCACGCTGCTCTCCTCTGCACTCCAACTGGCAGGCTGAGGCAGCAACAGGTTTACCACATCAGTCTGGAAGGATTTAAAAGAAAACCAAGCACATAGACTGGAACAGGGTTAGATGTGCAAAGGGAAAAGTGAAATGAGAGCGAATCAGGGCTAAGGTGGTCTTTTTCTAAGGTTCTCAAATTGATCTATGTGGCAGCTGTGAATTGAGGAGAGCCCCAAAGAAATCCTGAATTTCATCTTTAACCTGTTTATCTCAACTCAGAAACCTTGTCTTATATGTCTCTTTTGATAAATATCCCATTTCTATATGGCTGAAGTGTTGGTTTTCCTTCCCTGCATCCTCTTAATTTGCCTTGTTATTCATGTGATCATTTTGGGGTCAAACACACTTCCTGGCTTGAATTAAAAAAAAAAAATTTAAAAAAATGTATATATATAAAATAAAGCAGCAAGGACTAACCTAGGATGGGGAGATTGAATAACAGGCAACAAAAATTTTAACTTCCAAGTTGTGAACTGAAGTCACTGACATTCAATAAAAAACCACACAAGAGCCAATTCAGCCACCAGACCGGGATCTGCCGAGCACCATGGGGACCAGGCACACTGGCCCTGAACAGGAGGCACAAACAGTGCAAGACAGCGTGGCAGGACCCTGGTCTTGACAAGGAGCTGCTGACACAGGCACAGCAGTGGGCTGCGGAGGGAGCAGCCTAGGAAGAAACACTGCTGAGCCATCACCTGCCCGGCTGGTGGCACACGGGGCTGGGGTGATGTGGCAATGGCCAAAACCCAGCAGCTGAGCCCAGCTGGCAGTTCGAAGAGCCCTGAGGTAAAAATTCATGGATTTGGTGAAAAGACATTACGGTCAAAGCATGCCAAAGCTGCTGCAGAGAGCCCCGAGCACCATTGCTGGGCAGGGGCAGGGGCTAAGAGAGGTTTTGGAGATGGGTTTGCTGGCTGCTCAGGAAGTCAGGCTCACCCACACCACTGGGGCACCGCAGCCATGCACACACCCAACCCATATTTGCAATATATGTTTATTTTCATCAGTGCATTTTTATAGCTTACTGTAGTTATGTCAGAGAAGAAAGCATTTGTACACTGAGGACTTATATAATGTTCTTCATCTTCAAAGTGCTTTACAAACATTAATTAATTCATTTATCCTCACAGCACTCCTGCCAGGGAGATAAGTACCATTATTTTCCATTTCATAATGTAGAATCCAGAGCGGAAAACTTATTTCTTTCCATGGTCAGTGAGTGAATCACAGGTAGACCTGCAGGAGAAGTGAGGATTGCCAGCTTCTGAACTGGATCCCCCCTCCCCAAATCTTTTTTTTAAAAGACTCGTGTTCTGACAGAGTCATGCCACATATCGGGATACGCCTTGGGTTTTTCCTTCAGTAAGAGATAATTAAGGAACAATTCCCTCTCTGATCCCCAGCATGGCATGCTATTTTCTACCCCACTGTTGCTCTGCAGCTGAACAATGGCTGTTCTATGCAGGGAACGGCACTACAGACGCCCCGGATCAGAGGAGATCGGCTTAAAGGGACTGGCTGGCCTTCGTCTCGCCCCGCGGACAATGGGGCGGGCGAGGCAGCTTGGGTGCAAATGCCTGACGTGGGGGTGGCTCCAGGGACACCTGCTTGTAAATGGCACTGCTCCAGACAGGAGCCTCTCTTAGCTGAAGTCACTCAGCCAGCATACCTATCTACAAATTTCATGTAGTAGGAAAATTGCTGTGGTTTCCCGTATTTGGTCTCAATCCTAAGTGTAATCCTTTCACATTCGCGTGGGAGGGATGCAGAGTGCTCCTGGTTCACCTCTGTGGTGCTGCTGTAAATAAACCTCTTTCCTGTCTGCTCCTCACCAGCAAATGTGTGGCTGCTTCAAATGGCAATAACAGTTACTGTGAGCTGGAGAGGCTCGATTTAAGGCAGCTCAAAAACCAAAATTGTGACTGGCTCTTCTAAGGAAGTGTTCAGATCCAAGAAGTTAAAGTAAAATTGGGGATGACAAACCGGGAAAAAAAACTAATTTTATAATTTCTGAGAAAGGTAAGTCTCACCTGTTGCAATCCTTGTTAGTGAAGACCTTGTATGTTTTGACAGTAATAAAACTGCATAAAGTCCCAAACTTTCTAGGTAGTTTCCAAGCTCAAAAAGGATACACTCATTAGCAAAGTATGCCATGGCATATTGCAGAAGACATGACCATGTCCTACTAGGGAAAGGCCTGTACCTAGATGCTGCTTCACAACAATCAGAACAATTGTTTAGTGATAAATGTTTTTTGCATATGACTCAACAACCCTTGAAAACAGGATTCCTTATATAATACAAGTGCTGACACAGCCTTCACTTGAGTGGTGTGACTGCAGCTGTATAATTACAACTTTAGATTTGATGTTAAGGACCTTAGGTTATGCCATTCAGACAAATGCTCCATTGTATTACAGAGATATTTTTTCCTTAGTCATATTGCCCACAGGACAATAAGGACTATATTCACAGCTCACTGCATAGAAGTTTAGGCATGGAACAGCCAGCAGTACTACACAAAATGAGATTATACCCGATGGGGGTTAAATGGATTCATAATTGCCACTTTTTCTTGTCTTCTTTTTTTTTCTGTGCTCCTAGTTGATACTTTTTTGGAAGTGCTCTCCAAATAAAAGGAAGAACAATCTCACACTGAGTCTGGATAAATGTTACAGTTGTCTCACAAATGCTGTATTATTTCTAGCCCTTCCAAAATAATATAATTGTCCTACTGCTGAACCACAGATTTTTCTCAGTATGACACAGAACACTGAAATGTCAGGTCCTGACTCATGGTGTTTTGGTGGAATAAATAAAAAGTACCAATATGCTATTTAGAAGTGAGAACATTAATGAAGACGTGACACCGGGAGCCCCAGCCATATTTTCCTTTAGCTCCCACTGCATGCTCAGCAGTGCTCCGGACAATGGGCCACCTGTCATGGACCCCATCCTGGAAACACTTACCATGGACCTGGGTGGTGCTACTGGCACTGGCAAGGCTGGCTGCTTGTTCTCCTATGCTTGCTTTAC
Source organism: Oreocharis arfaki (assembly GCA_013398015.1). Lineage (NCBI taxonomy): Eukaryota > Metazoa > Chordata > Aves > Passeriformes > Paramythiidae > Oreocharis > Oreocharis arfaki. The sequence continues at coordinate 327,890 of VZRR01013060.1, forward strand.
CTCAGGAGAATCCTACGTGGGCCTGGGGAGGGAGGCTATTCTCAGGATGCTCATCGCACATTCTTCCCACGGGAAACCAGAACGAGCGTTCGGGGCTTTCTGCAGGACTGGGGCTGTGACTTCAGTAAGGCTGGGCGAGATCACCCAAGAAAGATCACTCCTTCTGTATGCTCCTGGTATTTCTCCCCTGGGATGGGCCTTGCACACCCATTACTCGCTAAGGCTGCCTTTCCAGCTGCAGCACTAGAACCCCGGCTTTGGCTCAGCCTGGCCGAGCACCCAGGCACGAATATTTACACACTTAATCCACCCATACTGCTCATTTTCAACCCAGTGGCATCCACAAAAATGTCTACTGGATTTTACTAGTGACAGAGGAGAAACAGGTCCCACACTCCCAAGGTATTTTCTGTGACAAAGGAAACAAGTCTAATGCCCCCCCTTATATACCTGCCTAACCATACACGGCACAGTTCTAACGCCTTAGAAGATGGGATTTTCAATAAATATCATTTACAAGGCCAACAAGCAGCTTTGCAGAGTTTGCCTCTCAAAGCATCAAACAGCTGTGGATTGCATGAGTGGTCTTTGGTCTACCAAAAGGTACAACAGTTTCTCAGAGAGTTTTCTTGAATTAATTAACAAAATGACTCAAAACTGCACTAATGGTTAACAGCTTTTTTTTTTATTAGCAACACTGAGATAAGTTATTGAAGCATTTTAGTATTGTTTTACATTCCATTCAGAAGTGACCTAACTTGTAACTCCATATACATTTAAAGATATAGTTTGACACTTATTCAGAAAGCAACAATTATTAAAACTTACATACCTTCATTACCAGGAAACCTTAATATATTTTCTAATTACTTCCAACAATACTCTATTCCAAAGCACATGATAACCCACTAGAAGTTTACACATTTCACTTCAATCACAGGTTTTAAATTGTGGATGTCAGAGTGCTGTTCATTGAATTTTACTGTCTTTCTTGGTTAATATTGGAAAACCTGGCACAATATATTAAGCTAGAAATATTGCTTAAAGAATATGAAAAAAGATAACTACAGTATTTTTTCCTGCTAAAGCATTACAAAATACAGGACCATTAAAAACTCAAATAGAAATGACAATAAATAACCTTAAAAATGTTAAGAGAATTTTCACTCATACTAAAGTCCATTCCCTAAGCTTGCCAAACACATAAATAACAGAACATATTCAGGACCTCTATTTTTGTACTATTATGATGGTTTGTTATATATTGTGGATGTATTGTGTATACATATATTAATGCTTACACTTAAGGTACATATTTTTTTCTTTGCTGAAACAATTAATAAGCCTCAGGTAATTATTTATCCCTGGCACTACAGGCATCTAGATAGGTGGGAGGAAACCTCAGAAATTCCAGATATGCAATACTGTGCATAACAAGATCATCTCTGCATAAAGATATCCTAAGTTCCTTAGATTACAAAGATGAATTTGGTTATTTATTCCTGAAAGCCTGTAACATAAAATTATAATTGCTGTCAAATTAATTGTTTAAAATTGGTCTCATAATAGGTATTAATCGTACACTTAGTTTTGACTTACAAGAATGTCTAAATCGCTCATGTTTATGAGTAGTTATAGGAAATACTATACCTCAGACACAAGAATGTATATTCCTGAACCAAAACACAAACCAGAGCATTGTCTCACTTTGGAAAGACCTGGAAACATCTCTATGCCTCTGCCTAATCCTAAATTATAATTTAAATTTGACCTGGATATGACAAAAACAATAAGAATATATTGTCTGGGAGATGAAACTTAGAGCAAAAATCATACAGCTCTAAGCTTACATCATTATTTTGTCTCTGCAAAGAAAAGAAAAGCCTTTCTGTGCTAGGGATTTGCCTTGGTGCGGCTGGCCACTGATGTCTGAAATCAAGGCACATACCAAGGCCTCCTTTTGCAAACACAATCCTCCTTTCAGATGTGGTGTTAGGAGGGACTGAATGCCTCCAGTCTCTCTGGGAATAGGAGGTACTCAGCACTTAGCTGTATCAGATATTTTAGGGGTTAATTTCCAGAAATATAAATGGAATGGGAATGTCACACCACAGTATGAAAAATGGCAAGAACTAAAAGTTTTCAACAGTAAACAAAATGGTGATACCAAACTTATCACCTGACAGATTTCTGATACAACAAAATACAATCAAATTAAATTACATGAAAAGAGCAATGAAATTTGAAGTCAAATAAACACAGGACCTGATTCTGCAATCCTTAGTCATGTAAGTAGTGCTACTCATTGAGAATGAGGGATGCAAGACTGGGCCCTTAGCTTCTGCTTAGGAAGTCAATGTTGATTCAGACAGTATCTCTTCTAGCCAAAAATATGCAGCAAAAGGAAAGTAACATAAACAAGGCTAAATGTCAACAGTGTTTGCAGACTTACAGACACCATCCATTTGTTTGTACTGAAATGACTAGCGAACCATTTGGCAAATACAATGCTATTCACAGACCAGCCCTTTTATCCAGCAACACAAACTTCACTGGATCTCTGGCATTCCCAGTTAATTAAAAAAAGGAAGCAAGCCATATGAGTTTGGTTTGATATTGCCATGCAAATGGCACTGTGACATCCAGAAGTGTGTCTGAAACCCAGGCAGGGGCCGAGGTGCTGATCTCCCGTTCAGCGGAACAGTTCGTACTCTAAAAGCTGGCCTTGGACCTCCTAACTGAAACTAACAAACCTCTTCAAAAGCACGATAATGGGGTAAAGAAAAGTCTGCTGTAAAACTTCCATATCATTTCAGTCTGCCTTGAAGGAAAAGAATATTCTGGTTAGTCCTCCAACTGCAGATCAGGACAAAGCGTTCCTTAAGTGCGTTACATGATACTTTAAAATGGGCAGTACTACAATTTGCTGCAGTAGGATGACCTTCCATTGCCTTGGAGCTGTCCTAGAGCTTGGATATGTCAGGCCTTTTGCTTCTTAATATGGATTTTGTAATTTAAAAGATCTGCAATAAGAATTCAGGTGAAGCCATCACAAATAATTAAAAATCTTTTTCCGTGTTTCATGTGTTGGTGGTAGTTCTGACGGGGTTAGCATTATGATCTTTTTGGTTTTGACACCTGTGGCAATAAGCAATTTACAATAACTAAATTCACTATTTAAACATTGGGGTAGAGCACTATAATTATGTGACAATAAAGCTGTAATAATCTGCCACAATTGATCTTCCCCTTGCCCAGCCCTCTTGTCTGCGCTGCAGTTCCACATTTGGAAGGTATTTCAGAAAATTACAATACTGAACATTTTAATAATTCTGTGCAATGAAGCTTTCTGCTGCAAAGGAAACAGAAAGTGCTCAGCCCTTTGCAGGATCAGAACTCCAAAGCTGCTCCCATGCATCAGAGGCGCCCTGCCCTGTTTTCATACAGTGAAAGAAGTGACAATGGGGTGGAGCCGGTGCAGGAGAAAACAGCACTAATTGCAGAGGAAAGCAAGCATGAATGGAAGCAAATTAGATTTAGAGACAACATGGAACTAATACTTTTGGACATCATTAAGTGTGGATTCAATAGCACTAACCCATTAAGCAGCCAGCTAACGCCCAGGACTATCTTTGGCCAGTAGTTCTGTAGCCCATCAGCTCTCCTTTGAAAGCCTAAGTACTTCCCAAACAGCAAATGCAAGTAGGGAAATTTTACCATCTTGGTCACAAAGCAGAGAAATTTAAAGGGGAGGAGAGAGAGAAGGGATAGAGTCTTGTCATAAAGGGTCTTGTGCACAAGTCACAAGTAAATTAATGTATTGGAACAGAAGGTAGAACATTATTGTGATACAACTACATGTATATGGGAAGACAAGCAGAAAAAGAAGAGCACAAATGGAAAGCAAAACAGATCTTTCAAAACTTAAATACAAAATAGATCTAGAACCTCCAAGCTTAACTTGTCAAATCAGCAAGAGCTGTGAAAGCAGAGTACACAGATGCTCAGGACAGCTACCAAGCCATGGAGCCATCACCTTAGGTCTCTCCTCCCTGTTGGGCTACTTGCTGCCAAGCAGCAAGGAAAGGTCTATCATCTTCTTAGGAACTGAATGCCAGCAAAGATTAACAAGATCCACTCCTAGGTAGAATCACCTGAGACTCTAAAACCAAGTACAGGTCAGGAGCAACTGTAAAATTATCAATGCTCTTTTTTTCTTTCTGTTCATTCTGCTATATAAGGAGAAATATTACAAAAACTTGTGATTTTTTTCTCAGCAGCATTTTGACATAAAAATTTCTTTATTATGCAGTAATTATGGTTCTTTCCTAATTGTGTCTTTCATCCCTACAGCCCGAAGCATGATAGGAGCATAAATGAATTATGTGTACATCATCAATCTCTCTCATTCTCCATTATAGGGAAACTGAGGACTGCTTCCACATGTGCAGTGACTTTCCAAAACAACAATGTGAGTTGGTGGCATTCTCCTCTAGAAACTAAACTTTTTTTGTGCCAAAAGTTTTGCTTAAAACCTGACCTGCCATCTAAAAGTGATCCACATGGATCGCTGAGTACCCAGCTTGTTTTTAGGCAGCCAGAAATTCAACTCAATTAGCACGGCCAGCCAAAGATGCAATCTCAGCTTACTGAAGCTGAAATACTTTATTTCAATTTTATTTCCTCTGTATTCTGACTATGGAAAGAGCACTATGCCTTGCTCTCTGAGTGTGCAAGGACTGTTATCAAATGCGTCAATGTTTTCTCTTGAGATGTCAACAACACACACATCACTGGCTGTAAAAAGGAACGCAAATGCACGGAGTCTCCCCAAACACAAAAGAACATGAGAATCATGCCCTGAAATCGGATGCTGGAGGTGTGTCTCAAGTTTTCTGATCTCCCAGGCAGTAGGAGAGACAAAGGCAGCCACGAATTTGGTCATGGGCTTCGTGAAGGAAAAGAAGGAAGGCTAATAAATGAACAGGGTGCTCCTGATTGCTAATCTGCAAGTGCAGAAACATCAGGTGGGATTCCCCACACTAACATGCACAGATGGAGTGTGATTTCACAGCATAAAATGTCACTGAGAAAATGAAAACTCCCCCAAAAACACTACTTTCAAGTGGGTGGTGTCCAAGCTAATCAAACAAACAAAAAGAGCTACTGACACGGGGCTTGTTCATACTCATCCACTTTTGCTGTGAGATATTGAAAAAAATGAAATAATGTATTTAAATAGTCAACCTTTATACTTATATTCTGCAAACACCAATAGAATGTCTGAAAAGAATTTTTAAAAGCTATTTTTGGAAGGGGGAGACAGAAGGACTCCCACTGCATTTTCGATTAAAAAATGGCTTAAAAAGTAGAACAGAGAAGCTTCTGTTGTTTCTTTTTTTCCTTCATACTTCAAGTCAAATCCATTATCACTGGGCAGAGCTTGTGAAAGGGATATGGTCTTTAAAATCATATAAACTCAAGCTATCATAAAATGTCAGTTGAATTGATTGGAAGATAAAACAAAAAACTAATGGAAGTAACATGACCTCATTTCAATAATAATATTAGAGGGTTTTTTCTGTTGTTGTTTTAAAAATCTTATGCCTGTGAAAAAGCATGAAGATATTTTGCACAAAGCAACTAATCTAAGTTTTCCATTTTTTTTACTTCTTTGTTTAGACAGTAATTTCTCTTCTGTATTTTTTTTTCTTTTTGTTGATTGATTGTACTCCAGAAATGGAAAAAAAATCCAAGTAGGATTTTACCTGCTGCAAATTAAATCAACTATTAACTCTTTTCAACAATGTAAATGCTGATTTTGAAGAATCTGGAAATATTTCCAACTACCTAAATTGGTTCTTAGTGCACTGAGACACAGAAGTTTACAAGTAAGGCCACATGGATACTTGGGCAGATATTGGTTAAAGTAATGACAATATTGTGAAGTCACAATGCTCTAAGGATACAAGTGAGATAAACTTTGTGTGTAGAAATCAGACTTTTTTTATCAGATCAACTAATACATGTGGAAAAGCAGAAAGGGGCCTGAAGAAGGGCTTGTGGCTTTGAGCATCTACACTCTGCCAGTAAAGCCAAACAAAGCTCCCACTAGCTAATCAGGGGAACCACTCTTAAATGCTTGCAGATTGAGGGTTTCATTTTAAGTTGTCAGGCTTTAAAACTGTTGATAATGCTTTCTCTTCTTTTTCTTTTAACTTGAATAAATTTTATTATTCATGTTCAGCTCTGACAATGAGTTTTCTGATTAGTTCGAAGGTTGAGTGAAATGAACATTACCGAAGTTTTTGTGTCCTTTGCTGACTCTGCTGTTTAAAGTGATACTGTTTTTCAAAGGATTTACTCTCTAAAATCTCTTTCAAACAAACACGATGCTGACAAAATAGGAGATAAATTGAAAAAAAAAAAAATCCTTGATCTCATTTGTTCCAAATAGATTTAACTTTAATTTTTGTAAATATGAGGTGTGTGATATGAGGAAGTAAAACTGCAGTTTTGTAAATCAGAGACTAAAAATGGTAAAAGATGGTTTTGTTTGTTTGGTGTGTTGTTATTCTAATTACCTGGAGGCATATTCTTAATTAGGCAAATCACAATTTACACAACTGCTGGTTAGAATCGTGAAAATGGACAAGGGCAAGTACTGCATGAGTGCCATTGAACCAAACCAGAAAATTATGATTTAAAAGAAAAAAAAAAAAGAAGGAGGGAAAGAAAATAAAAGAAAGAAAAAATAAAGTCTATTCAACACAGGTAGACACATTCCATGCACTTGGCCTTTGATTTCATTAGTGTTGTGGTAACTGAACACACCCCGATCCAAAGAAAGAAAGGGGGAAAAAAATTAAAAAGAGAGAAAGCAAAGTTTGCTTGGCAAAGCATCCAGTGTTTTTCTTGGGTTCTTATATCAAAATACTGAAAAGTTTGCAAGTTACCATGTAAATTTTTTAAAACTTTTTCCTCCTTTGAGTATGCTAAAGCAGTAAGTATCCCCTTCCGATGCCACTAGCACAGATAGTCTATATTGCTGCTACTCTAGTTTAAAAAGCAAGTTCTTTCTAAAATCCTGTTTAAGTATGCATGCAGCACTGCTGATTTCAATGGAGTAGACCACATATAGGACTAGAATTTGGCCCACAGGTTTTAACATTTAAAAAAATGTATTACTAACAAACATGACTAAGTATATTTAAAGAGCAGCTTCATGATTCTGCACAAGTGTTTTCTGAAATGGTCTGAAAGAAGGTCTAAAACTTACCACACAAGTCAGGTCTCTTGATACATCCACTAGTTGCTGTGCTACTTGCAAGTCCATTAAAGGCTGCTAAGCCATCAGAGCTGTAAGCTCTTAGGACTGACAACATGTTCATCTGCTTCTCCAGGACCTGCGGACCCTGAACTTGTTCAGGTTTCATCACTCCTTGTGCAGTTTCATGTGAGGAGAGAAGATTCTGACTGTGCCACTGCTTTTCTGAAGCTTGTGGCAGCGGTGATACGAGCCCTTGTGTGGGTTGTGAGGCGACTGCACTTAGTATATTGTCGCCTCCTTCACTGCTTTCTTTATTTAGGGCAGATAACTGCTTATTCATAATATCTGGTTCTGTGTCAATGTCCTCATCGTCAATGTTTTCTTCCTTGGAAGATTCCATATCCTCAGATGAAGCTATGTCAGAAAGGTCATCAGTAGCACTTTTATTTACAGAGTCAGAGAGCAGAATATTTGGGTCATCTTCGGATTGTGTTTTTATTTCAGATTCATTACTGGTGCAAGAATTTTGTGTTCCCGTGCCAATAACACCAGGATAAACACCGAACTGCTTATAGAAGTCTGTTGTAAAATTACAAAAAGTGGATTCCATGTGGCTGGGCCAGGCAGTGCTCTTTTGCTCTCCCAGGGTCTCTTTATTTTGTCCTTGGGTCATTTTCTCAGAAGCCGAGTCCAGCTGGCTCAGCATGTTTGGAACTCCTGCCTCCTTGCTGGACTGCACAGAAGAGGGGAGCAAGCTCACTTTGTTCACTGAGGCTGAAACTTCTCTAGACTGCTCTTTGTTGTTGCCTATGATGTTGTCTTTACGTTTAGCCTTGCCCAAGTGATTGGCCTGGAGGTGCAGAGCCATTAGTTCCATGGATGAAGTTGTAAAGGAACAAAATAAGCAGCCATGCCAAGCAATGTTGTCTTGTACAGTGACAGAGGAACCCGGCAGGGAGGCTGCATCGGGCCTTACCGACAAGTCCAGAGGTTCGTATTGAGACTTTTCTGTTTTCCGCTGTGAGGACTTGCTATTTATCTTCTCCTCACCACCATCTGAGCCCAGAGCTTTTGCTGAAAGTGGATCTGAGAGACCTTTATCCTTCATTTCTTTTTCTTTCTTCAAAGAACTTAGGACAAAGCTGTCCATGAAAGCTTGCAAAGACCCTTGAAAGTTCACACCGTTCCCGACCATGTTCTGGTAAGCACGGCCAAGTTCAGAGAAGTGTGTTCCTTTGGAAGATATGTCTGAACCCTTCATATTTTCTGAAGATCCTTCAGATGACATGCCAGCTGCTTGTCCTTGCTGATCTCCAGAAGACAGCATTCCTGACGTCCACTGCTGCGAGACCATGCCACTTCGGAAGTCGATACCAGGAAGTCCCTTGAAGGCTCCTCTCAATATGTCTGGTCTAATAAACACAGAACTTTTACTTGGTGTCTCATCTTTGTGTTCTTGACTTGCACTCTGCCCAGAGAGTGGCCCTGCTCCGTTCTGTCGCTCCCGATGGTGTCGTTCCAAGTGGTATTTGAGGGATGCAGACTGAGTACCAGCATAGTCACAATGTGGGCACTTGTAAGGCTTCTCACCTATAGGCATGGACAAAGAGGAAGATATAAAGAGAGTTAACTGTACTTTGGTCTACAGATTAGTGAAGAAATTAAAAAATCAGCATTAGCTGCTTAAAACCAGGAAGATCTTGGTACTAATAATTCATTTTTAAAAAAGAAACGCCTTTAATCGAAGACTAATTCATAAACTGAGTATTTCTAAAATGGGTTTCCAGAATGTGGGGCTATTCAGGAATGACATGGTATCTACACACAATTAGCCATCCTTTTCTTAATCTAACATGTAGAAAACTGTTGTAGAATTAAAAGCTATGATTATGAAAATGAAGCATAACAATTTCAACCACAGTAATCATTAAAAGTACAAGTTTAAAAAAAAGGGAGACAAAGAATGTAACAAATGGATGGTTGCAATATTTTGTGTATACAATTGCTCTAAAATTTGTTTAAATTATACACATGGAAACCATTTTTAAACCTAAAAATTTTATGGCACTGTTACGCAAGACTGAAATGAATGATTTAAGTCTTGCTCTGCAGTAAATCATGGATATAATTAGCAAATGGCATACTGCACAAGTAATTTATCATTATTTGGAGGGCACCATTCCAGAAGGATTCAAAGATCTGCAGACCTACTGCATTGTTTCTAAATAAAGAACTATAAATACAGATTCTATAAAATATTAATATCATTACACTACATTATGATTGCAGCATATAAGAACATATAGTTAAAATAAAAAGTAGTCAGTAAAAAAGAAATCGAGTAATAAAAAGTACAAAATATATTTAGTTTCTGTATTTGAAATTAGTATTATCTACTGGTTTTTGCAGTCCTTTAATTTTGTACTAATGACATTTCCAATGCTCAAGTAGTAAAATGTGTGATTTACCTACCATAAGCACTTTTCTAGGTTTGGCTTGAATAGAGTTTTAAAACATATAAGATGTTTTCCATGAATTAAATAAATATTTGAAGCCCACACTAAACTTTTATTGTTCTTCCTATACTTTCAAATAGGCAGAAGATTTTACACATATAATAAATATTCACATATAGTCATAAAGACATACCCAAAAAGAATGTACATCTAAGCAAAGGCATGCATAAATTTTTGCAGAGCATTGTTAGCAATGCAGAACTTATTTTTAAGGAAGAAATATGAAAATCCTCACTAAAAGAGACAGAAATCTGAAAGACCTGCAAGCTGTCAGTACCGGCAATTGTTTCTATGAGGGACCTCTGCAAGAAGAAGAAACTGTTTTCTCTAGGTAGCTTTTTTTTTTCCTAAGTGATACAAAAGACAAAGGCAAGCCTCTCCAAATGGTATAATGGAAACATTTGTTTTGAAAACTTCCTCCACAGTAAAAATGCTGTATAATATTATATAGTTCACCAAACCAGCTGGAAAGTTATCCATTTTCAAATAACCTCAAAATCTGCTAAAAACAAAATTGAAAGGCTTTCAAACTTCTGTTATTTAAGCTACAGGCTCAACTGAAGGGCTGGTAAATACTTGGGAAGCGGCTGCTCTCAGTGATGGCAGGAATTTACTAATGAGATGCAAGCCCAGAACACTCCCATGGCCATGGAGCGCTGCACGAGAGCTCACTGACCATGAACAGGGGCTGGATACGTGCTGCAGTCCAGCCAGGGCTGAAGTACCTTACATGCAGTAGAAATTCTAAATCCATACTGTAATCCTAAAGCTAAATGGTGAGATATGAGAGCTTTATATCAAACCACATCAATCAGCCTTTTTAGAGGAGAAAAGCACAGAACCTCAAACAAGAGGTGCTCAGCAGAGGGAGAGGTAGTAATTAGCACGGTTCATGCTTTAGGCCTCGGTCCACACAGCTTAGCAGAAGAAATCAGATTTAAACATTTCAATGAAACTTCTGAGTCTTTTCCGATCACCTAATTAAGCTCTGGTGCTTCACTGACGAGGAGCAGGGGCTGTGTTTGGTGGGAGTTGTGAAAAAACAAACAGTTCCTACTGAACCACGAACCTGAGATGGATCACTCCTGTCTGGGTTTCCCTGGTCCCAGGTGGGCACCTGAATACACACACCCCCACTGCAGGCCTCTGAGAGCAGGGACAAGGGGACAGAAGACAGTGGCTGTCTATTTGTTTGCATTGCTGCAGGACTGTTTGGGAGTGTGCAAACTCTGACAGCTGCGCTGCCAGTCAGAACGGGGACAGACAGTAATGATGGCTTTACAGCATCTGCACACTGCAGTATTTTTTGAGCTGCTTTCAGTTGTTCTGATGTTTGTCCCACCAGTTACTGTCAGCAGTCACTAGTGACTTCTGACACGACTCAAGTAGTTCAAGTGTTGCCTAAGACATGAGACTGGTGAAAAACAAGTGCCAGACTTTATAGGGTTAAATGTTCTCACTTTTGAATTTTCACTCCTCTTAATTGAAAAGCTCTTCCTCAGCATCCCCTATGCCTTTACGGAAATCTTTAACACAATTATATTGAGCACTTCCTTTTATTCTAATGATAGTACAGTGTGTTTGCACTGCACATCAAGTGGCACCATCAAAAAGTGTGTCCCAGCACTGCAGGCACTGTGTCAACTGCTGGAGAACTATTCCAGGGAGGAGGAGATATTTGCAATATAGGCTGTTCTGATGTTGCTAAAAACATGCAGAAACTGTTTAAAGCAGTATACATATGTAAAAATGGATACAAGTAAGTTAAGAATGCTAACTAGAGCAAATACTACTTCTATTTTGTACTTCTAAAAGTACCTTCAGTCTAAAGCCCTGGACACAACATAGTCTTATTCTGAATTGCTAAGCCTTGAAGTCATTCCATTTTCCGCTCTAAGGCCTCTCCACGGAGTGAGCTTCCTTTCAGCAGAGGAGATCTGCCCACAGCTCGCCACCAATGCCATAAGCATTGGGCAGAAAGAAGACACTGACTGAGACACTGTGATAAAAAGTTCAAATCTCTCCCAGCCTTGGTGTGCTGCCTCTGTGGTGCTCCCAGCCCTCGCACGGCTAGAAATGAGATCTAAAGCTGAAGGTCTGAAATTGAACTCAACATGTAGCAACACACTGTGCCACCTTTGCAGTACAGGACTGGCCAAATAACACTGTTCAAAGCGAGCTATTCAAAACCTCACTTTTCTCTTCCAGATCCAAACACTGGCAGTGGTTAGTTTACTTCAAAGCAGTCTTAAATGCTGCTATTTTGAGGGCAGGCATTGGGAGAAGGGAGTAGGATGGAGCCAATCATCTTTGAATCTTTTTAATTTAGTCTGTCAGTATTTCCTAAATCCAGTAATTGTGCAGTTATTTAGATGCTACTTCATCCATCCAAATTAATAACCAGCTACACCCTGTGTAAGACCCTGCACAAATGACAAAACAGAGTTATAAGCTGCTGTGGGAAAAATCCCAGTCTAACCTCAAACCAAGCCAGTTTCAATGGAAAACCCAAAGGACCACTAATTTTCAGGATTCTATCAGAGAATGCAGTAGTATATGTCCAAAGAACACTGCAGGGGACAAGGAGGTAGGCTATGATTCTTGTTAGAAGACAACCTGTTTGTGTCTCATACTTTGAGGAAAGGTTTCAGAGAATTCATCCTAGTGTAATGACTACCCTGGTATTATTGCCAAGAGCAGTGTCTGGATGAGTTATTTAACACTTAATATCAGTTCACATAAATTAATGTTGCCATGTAGGAGTGAGGGAACATGACTTTTCCAAAATAATTTTCTGCATTTCAAATCCAAGAGTAATTTTTCCTTGTTCACAAAGGCAACGGCCACCCTGATCTTGCTAATTCTCTGGCCCTGTTTGCATCCCTGCAAACTTTTTCACAATGGAGTAGGATGAGAGAATATTCCAGCATGCACAACTAACAAAAAAAATCTTATAGGGAGCACCTTATCTGGGCAGCATAATCACAGTTCTGATCTACCTACTGCTCTGGTTTACAAGACACAAGATATCTCAGAGGAACTATTTTATATCAGGATAAAGTAAAACAATAAAAATTCAATGCTGCTTGTAAAATCTGCACAAAAGCTTGGTAGATAACTGGAAACAGACATGGTGCCCAGTAGAAACAGGTCTATTTGTACAGCAGGTTTATAAACAACCCAGCTGTATAACCTATGCAGGAGATTCCCAGTCCTGCTCAGAACATAATCTGATCCTCCTGGCTAGGGGAACCATCTGCTATGGGCTGTGCAAGGAGACTACAGCCAGATTATAACTAGATGTACAGATTTTAAGGTCAGAAGGAACAATTATGGTCATCTAGTCTTATCTGTTCTACAACACAAGCCGAAGATACTCACACGACAATTCCGGCATCAGAACGTAACCACATTTTGAAACAAAACTTATTTGTTTGAGATTAAACAAACTATGTTTCAACAATAGCAGTGAATAAGACTCTAACATGTCCCCAGGTAAACTGTTTGACTGATTATGTATTTTCACTGCTCAAAATGTGTGCCCTATTTCTAGCTTGAATTTGTCCAATGTCTGCTTCCTCTTGCCAAACATTGCTACATTTTTCCCTGTTAGATTGAACAGATTTTTTAAATTAAAAAGTCTATTTCCTGAGGAAGGTATTTGCAGACAGCAAAACAGTCACTTCTTCACCTTCTCTCATCCTTGAGTGGAACATCCTTCCCAATTTTTCAGTGCCCTTTTAAATTATGGGTACCCACTAAAGCTTTGATGAAATTTCAACTTGATAGCAATTTTATACAGTCCAAGACTGTGTTTACATCCATAGATTTAGCAATCAACTAACAGCTCATATTCTGGTGCTACTCTACCACAGTCCCAGGCCCAGTTCATCACTGCCGCTAGTATTTTTTCCTTTACATATTGCTGATTTAAAATTCATATTGTTGAAAAGAGCCCACTTGACTAAGTGACTAATCAGTGCCTCCCCATGATTTTTAGCATCTTACCATTTTAGTGCCATTGGTAAATTTTATCAACAGTGATTTTTATATAGTCTTCCAAATAATGATGAAATACCAAATAGATGAAGCTGAAAGTGCTGCTGTAGAACTCAAAGTTTATGTGCCATTTCATCTCTGTATACTGATTTTGGGGGGATTTTTATTGTGGTTGTTTTGTTGTTGTTGTCGCTGTTGCTGTTGGGGGGGTTGTCACACAGAACAAGCTACTTTTATGAGAAGAAACTTGATAAAATTTCCTTTCATAAAATAAAATTGAATTAACTATGCTACCAATTTTCAATTAGTTAACAAATTCATTCTGCAATGTTACCCCAAACTGACGTCAGGGTAGTCCTAATTTCAAGGTCTTAATATTCTTTCTTTTGAGAAATACAAGAATAGCCAGAGCTTTTTTACCACTACAAGTGCTCTGGATCTTGCTCTGTGTTCCAAGATGTTTTTGGGCATTTTTTTTCAATGGACTTTAATGATTTGGAGAGCTCTTCAGCTAGGGTTTTAAGGATTTTATCTATAAGTTATCCAGTCTCATTCATTCTAAACAATACTAAAATGCAGTGGGCTATAGCATAACAGCCTCATTACTTAATGGGAGCACAACTGTATCATTGGAAAACGCTTATGAAAAGCATCATGATTCTTTCTGAGAACAGAGCAGAAGAGTCTTCTATACCATGGTTGATAATTTCTTATCCATTCTTGTCCAATATTAGCAAGATACCAATTGTTTGGCTTGCCAGATCTACAGAATTTTACCCCATTTTCCATAACCCTCATAGCCACATACATATTTTTACTACTGCTTTTAGTTTCCTTTATCAAATTTCTGTACTTCTTAAAGATCTATTTAAACTCAGTGCTGTGAGCTTCTTTACTAATTTTTCATATTTAACATAGAGCTTCCCTGCATCCCACACTCCCTTTCCCACTGAATGCCCCCCCTTTCCATTTTAAATAAGATTTCATGAGTTGTCTGTGGACCATGCCCTTCTGCTCCTCGTGGTGCTGTTCCTCAGTACTCCTTCACAGGCTGGTAAGAACCCCAACCCCAAACACTCGGCAGCCCCACTTGCAGTGGGGCTGTGACAGTCACTCAGGGACAATGTGAGTAGCAATTCAACCTCACACGTTTCTTAACAAGCTACAGTTTGCTTTCATGCAAAGCAAATGAAATCAAACATCTTATAATTCCAGAGAATACTGCTTAATGAAAATATTGAAAACATTTTCCAGCATTTTTTATTTTACCATTGAAACAGTTATTGATAACCTATTTTATCCATTGTGCAGTAGATATTTTAGAAATGAATTGCTGTATGGTTTAATTAGTTCATTATTATGCCTATTCTTACACGGTAATTTCTTTTATCATTCTAATCATTCACTTCACACTTTTTAAACCAAATGGAATATCAAAGGTTCTGTAGGATTATTTTTGGATCCTGCACATGTTTCACCACACAATTAATCTGTTTGTCAGAAATACTAGTTAACTTCTTCTCTTTACTACTTTCCTTTACTAGTCATTTTTCTCTATTATATAAGATGAAACTAACCCTACCCTGTAATAGGACAGAATTTTGATGGTTTTGACTTATTTTATTATAGATTTTTCAATTGTGCACTTGCCATCGCTAAGAAATATTTTAATTTTTATAAACTTTTATAATTGAATATTTTACTTCATTTATATCTCATCTGCAATATTTATTTAGTCTTTTTACATGTCTTTACTCAGTTAAAACACAGAGAGATAAATACGGTTGTTACTTTGCAGGGAAGATTCAGTACATTAATATAAACTGTACACAATTCCCCCAAAGCATATATATACGTTGTAAACCTGAAGACTTTTTACACAGCTGCTTATTGCTAAACAGTGCCTTGTCCAGAAGGGGACAATCTGTGTCTCTAATTGCTGTCACTGAAGCTGAGATTCATTATGTGACTTTCCCATTAAAATGTGAGCATTAATTTGTATAATGAAATATCACCCACTGCAGTGTTCATTAGCCATGCCCTACTGTATACTGCACATTGTTAGCTACCTAGAAACTGTAGTTAATTTCACTAATGGATATTTCCCTACTTAGTGTTTGGTAGGAAATTTATACTGTAACATTACCTCTTAAACTTTTAAGGAAATTTAAATTCAATCAATTATTTTCAACAAAAGTTTGGGATGTCATTAAGACAGGAGAAAAGGCATGCTGTACAATGTTAAGGATGGGAAATCTGGAGGAATCTAGAGAAATGAAAAGTCCTTTTAGTTCATCTTAGAAATGTAAGAATAAAGGATGTGCAATACCAAAATTGTCTCCTCTTGGAGCACACATACCCATTTTCCTTAATTATTCATATTGCTCATCCCACTACAAGCGCCTTCAGAGAATGGCAACAGGCAGTCTTTTTTTAGGAAGGAAATGTGAATTGAATTCATTTAAAACAGCACCATTTTTACTGTATTTCATCAGTTCATCTAAGCATGGTTTAAAATTGGCTAGTCACATTTCCAAGGGAAAATGCAGTAACACTCTAAATGCATATGATACATCTAATATATGCAAGAAGTGTGTCACACATATCGTAACAGGCTCTCAGTCAATGGACACAGCCCTGCCAAGTTTTTTCTTCCTATTCATCTCTTTCTTAGGTTCCTTCTGTTTAGCACAATCCAAACCATCTTTCCTTTGCTCGTGCACATTACCTTTTTTTCATATACTCAAGGGATTTAATTTTTTCTGTCATTCTGGGAATATACCTGAGCATCTACTGACAGCACAAACTCAAACTGGTCTACATCTGCAACAGCTTCTGAGGGCTAATGCAAGGTATGAGAGGTGCTAGAGCAAATCTGAAACCAGCTCCTACCTAATGTGTCCCCTGTCAAAGGTAGAACATAAGGAATTATAATTTTTTACGCTTAAAAGTTTCTGCATAATCCAAAGGCCAAGGCATGCAATGTAAAACCCACACCCACTTATTGTGTTTCAAGGGGGTTGAAAGTGCTCAGGAACATAAAGAAGATGCTCAACTCCCTGAATGAAGGGATCCTAAGTAGCTGCCTCCAGAGGGGCAAAATGACAACTCTGGAAGCACCTGCATATGGAACATTATAGGTCTGAGATACTCAGATGGTTTTCTTTTTCACTAAGACTGAGCATCTCCAAACTTTCTGTGTTCTAACTCCCTCAGCTGTATTTTATAGCAAGGAGACTGATGCCCAGGTGGGCAGGCCCCCCACATGTCTGCTCTGCACTGCTGTGCATGCACACGCCTTGCCCTTGTCCCTGCCTCTCCTCCCCTGAGAGTTTGTGTGAGCTCTGAGGGCAGCACAGCCCGTCTCTGGTCACTGGTCAGCATAAAGAGCTCAGCTAAGAGGGCATGAAGAATTCTGTCTATCCTCTCTAAGACCCAAGGCTTGCCAGCATTTTGGTCTGAAAATCCTTCCTCTCTTCATTCAGGGCTGTCCCAGGGAACTGTTTCATCCATCAACTGTTTTTAGAGCAAGAAAGAGGAGAAACTGATTTCATGTAATTATGCCCTTTTCCTCTTATTACATGGGAACAATCAGAAATCATATCTTACTGTCTTCCCCTTAATGCTCTTCCTGCCTGAACATCACTGAGTTAGATAAGAAAAATCCTCTACATTTTTGTGTAGGGACAAAACTGAGTGTGCTAAATAAAACTTTCATTTGTTTTTTTTTTCCTTCACAGGCTTGTTATATGATAGCAAACTACACAGAAACCGGGACTCAGTGTGGAGTAGGTTGGAACCATGAAATGTCCAACAGAAAAAGAAGCAACCCAAGCCACTGGCTAATTCTTCAAAAAGAGAGCACAGCTTCCTCCTCTTGTGCAAGATGAGGCTGCTTCTCCAGCTTTTTTGGGCCAATTGCCACAGAAGCACCTCCTGGCTGGATCAGGCTTTGGGTCTGGTCTTGGCATGAGTACCAAACCAACCCAGTCGTGTGCCTCCAAACACACAGATGTTCCAAGGAACCTGACTTCTGCTGAACTGCTTGAGCTCATCTCTAACAAACAGGTGCTGTGAGAACAAGAACAGTAATTGAGTTAATGTAGTGGAGAAATACAGTAAAGTGTTTTTTATCAGTCAGTTATATGATCCAAGCATATAATAAAGACAGAGTGTGACATAAAAGGCAGGAAACTGTCCCTGATAAGTATGAACTAACCAATATTTGTTTAATAACTGGTATCTATTACATCATTTCCACTTACTGCAAAGCAACTTAATTTTTATTTAATAATTCTAGTAATTTGCCAATTTACATTTTTATATTATTTATTAGGATTATTTCCAATATGTAAAACATTGCTTCACTTAAACATACTCTTGTCATTATTTACAAATACTTTGTTCTCAACCTAATGAAAACTGATCTTTACCTATTTTAAAATTATAATGATTTTTAAATATATTGTAAATGTTGTTTCCATAGTTTCTTTTTTTAAAAAAATTTTGTTATATTATACAGTTTATTTTTTTCTTGTTTTAATTTTCTTTAGTCAGTATTGATATGCAATTTTTATGGAATATTTCCATTGTAATTAATTTACTTTCCATTAGTTCTAAGGCACAAATACCAAATGTGTAATCACTGCCATGTTTAACATAAGAACAAAGTGATCACTATATAATAAAACAAAATGAAGACACGGGTAATGTCATCTTATTTTAAAGAATTTTTTTGCCTTTCAAATAATAAAAATATCAAACTCTTTAAACTCCATAGTTATAAGATTATTTTCCAATAAAATAACTACCATTTCTTTACTTTTACTACATTAGAGAGCACACAAATTGGGTTTTCACTGGGTTTCTTCTTTTTTTTCCCCCACAAAGTTTAACACACAGAAAAGAATATTCCTGCTCTTAATGGTTTGCAATCCAATCAGACAAACCACATTAGGGTGCCAAATTTTAAATTTCAGTGTGCTGTACTCCTACTCCACAATGCAAAGAAAGAACAAAAATACAGTGAACAAATTTTCCCATTTCAACAATGACTTTTTTTTTCCTTTAAACAATTTTAATTTTCAATTTTTCAAAATCAGGCCTCACATTCACAAACCCAATATTAAGTACTCAATCTGTGCAAGTACATAGGAGAAACATGACTGCTGATTTTGGGAAGGGAGGAAAACATTGCTTATCTGGTACTTCAGTGAAATAGAAATGAAAAGTGAAGTTTTTCAAGTAGGAGGTATAACTGGAATCTATTTCTTCATGTAATTATTTTACCTTTCTATTAGGAAAGTAGCAATAAAATTCTGAAATTCAATTAAAATACTTGAAAAAGAAAATGAATCCACAATTAAGGGGCTCATTATGTCTGTTTCCAAAAAGAAGTATCCCAAATCTCCAGTTTTAAATACTCTCCCAAAGCCTACCATGACAATTAACACTGGGAAGAAAACAGGATCCTATTGACCATACACACAATTTTAAATGATGCCAACAGGACCTGAGGATTACAACATTTTATGTCAGAATTTAATTATGGATAAAGTCTTCTTAAACAGGTACTGTCTCTCTACATGAACCTTGCCATGCACATATGTACTTCTAAGTAAACAAAATATTATAATTTAAATGGAGTGGCCAGACATAACCAGTATTGAGAGCAGTCCTCCCAGCGAGAGAGATACCAAAACAAAGTGAGCATCCAGCCCAGTAGCAGATCTCTGCAGGGTAAAATGCTGTGATTGTTACTGAAATAAAATAAGGGAAATTTTACCATGGTGCAAAGCATGATAAGTTTTATTACTTACAAGTCATGTGAGTTCTAGTGGGGAGAAAAAAAGCAGATCCATGAAGCTGATGCATTCATATGAACAGTGAGAGGTTAAAAATGAGCATGCTAAATGGAACAAAAATAGTAACTGAGCAAAACATACAGAATCCCTAAGCAGATGCTAAGAAAGGCCTTTGAAGCAGTCAGTATAACTAAGTCTGAAACCAATAGGCTTATGCCTATTGAAGGACAAGGGTAATTGAAGGAAACAGTGATGAAGCAGGGAAGGAGACAGAAATAACCTCAACTGGGAAAAGATGATTCTATTAAAGTGGTCTTTATCCAACAACACATTCCTTGTGCTTTTATTTAAGACTGTCATACATCTTTCTCAAAAGACTTTCTCCAACTAATAAGTCCAAATCTACAGTGGGAATTAAGGCTCCTAGGCACACATTGTGTTAACCCCCCCCACACACGGCTCGTGCCGACAGTGCTCCACTCACTTGTTCCTCTCACCTGTGTGTATTCTCAAGTGGACCTTTAAGTGGTGGGATGTTCTGAAAGTTTTTCCACAATATGGGCAGTCTTTCATGGCAGAACCAAGGCTCCTGTCTCTCAGTAAAGCTGGCTGCTGGACTCCTACAGATCTCCCAGCTTCTTCTCCAATGTCTGCAACACAGAAATGTTCTCACATCACTTCAGCACACGTCAGAAGTTGTTCTCACTAAAACTGCTAACACAACACAAAGTTAAACATGTCAATACTACACCTGTCTATTTCATTCTTTAAATCTGACAGAATGCTGACAATTCATGTATTTTCTTGTTATTGTCTTAAATTATTTCATCTTTCCTATCATCATTTTAAGCAGCATATGGTACCTTTATATACTGAATTATACAAGAAAAGAAACAGCTGTGTCAGCAGCTGGTTTGATTTCTTCTTTTGCTTAGTCCCTATTAATTTTTTCCCCAAAAGTTTGAGATTGTTGTTTTGTTGAATCTATTTAATTTATAAGTATTGTGAAAACCTGTAGGCTTTTAGAGGCAAAAAGTTTGTACCAGTGTATTAAGACCTCCTAAAAACAACAGAAATGCAGTGACAGCGGGGTCCAACAGCAGTGACAATGTCTACACACAAACTAACCAACTTCCTCTGCAACAATTCAGCACTGGAATTACAGGCAAACTAGAGAGTGACCTAATAACGTGAAAAACAATTAAAATAATTGGTCAGATGAGAGGGAATTCCATCTCCCTCTCACCCACAGCTCCTGCATTTTCTCCTTCGGCGTTCACAGCTACACTTATCCTTTGCATCATAACACAATGGGTGAGACTCCAGGACACCTCTTCTCTCTCCTGATATAAAGAAACACTCATTTCAGCCATCTTGAGTGAGCTGCTTTTATCCAAGCAGGCAAGGAACAAAATAACTTACAAAAGACTGACATAAAATGCAGGGCATTTAAAAAAACAGTCATTATTCAAACCACACAAGACTCATCCATCATCTCGTACACAGAGGGTCACGTAACATCACATTTAAGCACCAATTGATGATTTCACAAAAAAACATGGCAAATGCTGAAAGTGTGACCCAGATTGACACTCCTGGCACGTCAGGAGCAGGACACATGGACACAGCATCACACCCCGTGCAGAACTGAGCTATCTGGGTTAGATCCAGGTGGGGAGCACAGAGTTAAAACCTGCATGAAGAGTCTTGATTATTTCAACCATAAACTACTGACTAACAACGTTCTGTCTTTACCCGTTTGATACGTAACTAAAGCTGTCAGGAAACATAGTGCAGTTTACACAGCATTGCCTTTTAAATGGAAGTAATGGGACATAAGAAAGACTTAAACATTTGGCTCTAATAAAATCTATTCTCACAGTAGCAGAGACCCAAATACCACATTTCTGGAAAAGGTAACACTAACAGGAATTTCAGTAGGTATTCTAAAATGGTTCCTCTAAACTATTTTGCTTAAAGCTGAAAGAAGGGGATGATAGAGCTATTAAAAACAAAAAAAAAAATATATATATATATAAATGCTTATCTCAGTCATGTATGTAATCAAGCTATTACTACTTTTCAAAAGGAAAATCTGCTAGTTTCACATCACATTCTTGTTTAACATTTTCTGACTGTTCTTAGACTGCAGAGTTAAAGCATAATATTTAAGTTAGAAAGCTAGTAAATGTCATTTTGAATTATCTTCAAGTACATAAAGTTGCATACTACAGGCGTCTATTTTGTCTTTGTGAGTCAAGGAAAACATACATAGGTGCTAGTCTGTAATTCCAATACCACTAAAGAGTTCAGATTTTCTCTGGTTTTACTCCTCAAAAGTTGTATATAAGTATGGCTTAAGCTGCTTTGGAAAAAAAAAAAAGAATTTCTGAGTGCAAAAAGATTTTTCTGAAATGCAAAACACAGAATGCATGATGATAAACTGCAGGATTTTATTTTGGTTTTCAATAAATACTATATGAGCATTATAGATAAATATATAGATAAAGTTAACAAGCCACTCAGGAGGAATTTACTGAATAAGTCTACTAGTTATGTTTTGCTATATGTCACTCTAAATGATAGCCTGTTATCCATTTGCCTTTTATCTTTCTATCTAGAATATGTGTGGCCCAATAAAAAAGAATAAATTTGTAAGATGAACAGCTCTCTTTGCAGATTTAAGAGTCTAATTTTCACTTTACACAAAATTGAATTTTTTCAAGGGAGCAAGATGATGGAGTTTACTCTAGCACTAATCCCTCTGAAAAAGCAAACTGAAAACAACAATGAAGCAAAGAAAGATGTGGGTGGTCTGAAGAGTTCTCTTTTAGATTTAAGTAGACATACAGTAGATAGCTCCAAAGGCTTTACTCCAACAGGGGCCTTACCTTGAAGAATTTTTCTTCCCACAGTGAAAGCATTCCTAAGACTTTAAAGCTGGGCTGAGGGGTTTTCTTTTGAATTCCTCTGCCTACAAAGCCCACCGAAGCGCTGGAGGCCATCGCTACCTGAATGAGCAGCTTTACATCTAAGTTCTTTTATTTCAAACAATGAAAAGATATGTTCAAGGCTGCCGACTCTCTCCATCAAATGCTAACCCAGCTTCTTACTAAGGCCCCATTTTGGCACATTGTACCTCTTTGTCAAGGCACTTAAGTTTCAAATGTGTTCAACTTTAAAATGTGTTTAAGTCTCACTGACTCTGCTACCAAGGTTTTCTTGTGCTGAGTCTCTCAAAAGTGATCTGTGGAAAATGAAGGATGAAAAAATAAGAGAGCAGCAAGAAAAAAGTTAAACAAACTGGTGAGTACAGACTATGCCAACATCAGAATGTGGGGAATGAAAAGTCCTCTACCCATAATCATGTATTCTACACCTCTGATGTCCCCCTTCTCTTATTGAAAGCCCCTTCACAAGCAGAAATTCTCAGCTCTGTTAAATTGTGCAAAAATGTAGCAAAAAAGTAGTTTTAAAGATCTGCAGAACTAGGATTGGCCTCCACAAATTAATTTATGATTTACTCATGATTTGAGCTATGGTTTTGGGGGCTTCTCAATTCCAAGGATAAAAGATCAGGAAGGAAAGAGAACAGTTGCTTATCTTACAGCCATTGTGGTTCCCTG
This sequence comes from Oreocharis arfaki, assembly GCA_013398015.1. Classification (NCBI taxonomy): domain Eukaryota; kingdom Metazoa; phylum Chordata; class Aves; order Passeriformes; family Paramythiidae; genus Oreocharis; species Oreocharis arfaki. Next base: position 351,105 of record VZRR01013060.1, read on the forward strand.
AGTTATGTGGTCTATATGATGTGCACTTGATGCACGTGGGATTACACTGCTTTTTTTAATATCCACTTCCATTATAGGCAGGTCAGCATCCTGAATATCTTCCTGCCCATCCCAACCTTTCCTGATTCAAGTGCAGGAAATAAGAGAATAAATTATGATAGAGATGTACATACTAGATGTAAGACTTCTGAGCCTTGCCTCTGAACTTACTCTCGCTGAGCTTTCCTTTCACTGTAAAAGTGTCTGTTCCCAGCAAAAGCCATGGAGAGAAATGTGAAAAGCAACACTCAGTTCTGTATATGAAACTGGTCTTCGTGCCAGTCGAAGGGCAAGGAACAGCTGTGAGTCCCCAGCTGCTCTGCGTGCTGTACCTGCTGGCCAGGCAGACAGCGCTCCCTGACACAGGACACTGAGGAATTCAGCCACAAAGCAGCTTCTGGAGAGGTATGACAGGGACATCTCTTGCATACCAGGCCTCAGCTGCACTTAATAACTGACTCTGCACATGTTCTCGTGGGCCAAATGCAAGGAAAGAAAGTTCACTTCAACATCCATATCAGAAGGTGGCAATTAACTGCATAACCAAAGAGCCAATCTGGCCAAAACGTGAGCAAATCTGTTTGCCACGCAGACTGAAATAAAAAGTAACAAATCCATAAGATCAGGATTTGAGGGACTGCCCTCCTTCAGACAGATGCCCAGTTCTCAGGAGAGGAGGGCCTAAAAGCCACCGCTCCTCATCTAGCAGGGGCTGGTTCCATATCACTGCCACAGGCAGAAAGGAAGTTTCCACAGAGATGGATGATACCAACAAACAGTTTTGAAGCCAGGAGCACTTTTACAGTACAAGGTTAAAACAAAGTGAGAAAGACACCAGTGAATCCTTTTTTACAGTCGATATCTTACTACTGGTTATCAGAAATGATCTACCCAGAAATGAGCCGTGGCCACAGCCGGCAGTGCCCTCAGCACACAGATACAGATGTCACAGAGAAGAAATGCCAACTTCAGTGGACATTGCCAGGAAAGAGAAGACAAGCTCAGGTGGACAGTGAATCTGTAGTCAAAGCAGAAGCTATCTAGGCAGTCACAGGAAGAGCAAAAGGAGAAAAATTCTTTGACATTTCCATATTCTGTACCACCAGTCCACCTGTCTGGGATGAGCCTATAAACATGATTAGAAAAGGGTGGATTGCTTTTTAAAAGAAAACTGTTTTCACTTGATTAGGCAGCAGCACTGACTTCAGTCATGTTAGCAGCCAAATTCTGAAAGGAACATCTACATACATGTCCCATAAATTTCACCAGAGTATTTATTTGCTGCGTGTATGTGAAAGTGCAGGGATTCACAAAGAGGTGCTTTCATGTTCAAAGGAGCTAAATTGCAGCCCTCATGGAAACTAAATCATCAGTGAAGTCAGTTGGAATTTGTCGACACAAGGTTTGCCAAATTAGCCAAAAACAGGCAATCACATGGAAAAGGTAATCAACTCACAAAATAGGTAATCAGACGTACAAGTATGTGTTTGCTCTTGCACAATTTTCAAACTATTAAAGAACCCTTTGAAAATGTGGCCAGAAGCCTTTAAAGCTGCACATAACCCCAGGTTTTCATATATTTCTGAAATTCAAAATATGTGTAATTCTTCAGAACAGCCCATAAAAGTTAATGAAGCATGGTGCATTGAGAAGTGGTAGTGACCACAGCTATTTTTTGATGACCTACAGACCACCCAGATTCGCCCATCTTGTGGCAGGAAACCTAACGTCAAGAAAGGAGTTAGAAGATATTCAGTGTGTTAATCCTGCCACTGCTGTCACCTTTATGCAAGTATGCCTGGACTCAACCACCTCATTCCCTGCGAAGCAGCACAGGATACGCCAAGTTTCTGGGAAAACATGCTTTACCTTTCTTGCCTATTCCTGAGAGAAAGCTTTAATAATACCGAAAATAGTGGAAAATAGGAATATAATTAGGGATATAATTAATCATATATTTTCTTGCTACCTGAAGTAGCTTCAATTAGTATTGTCCGATGTAAATGAGAACAGAATTTGGCCCTGTGCTCATAATTTGAAATTAGAACCCTATCAATGGATGCCACTACACTTTTTTGCTAGTGAAGTTCATGGCTTAAAAACGAAGGTTTCTAATATTACTAAATATTGCAGTTATATTTTAGGCCTCTGGAAAGAGTTACTAATGTCTTCGGTCAGGAACAACTTGCTGTCTCTATTGTTTCATCAAGAATTTAGGTTTTATAATGACCATATATGGGAATCTTAAACTGTTACTATGGATTGGCAGAGAATTTGTCTAAACACAGAGCTATTTTAGAAGAGAATTGGAAAGCAGGCCTACTAGTGAGAAAGCAGCATTCGCATTGTTTGTACTATTAGAAATAAAGATTATACAGAGGTTCCACTGGTAAATAAAAAGATACCACATCTGATATCCCTCTTAGCCCTCTGAATCACACAGACAAACAGGCACAAACTGCCCTGCCTCTGCTAACAATTAGTCACTGGCAGAGTTCTACTTAAAATACAGTCTAAATTAAACTGAAGTAAAATGCCCAGAACCATTTGTGTAAGGCAAGACTTGCAGCTTGTAGAAGTGGGCAAATGGCAGTCACAGCCAGCTCCTGGGGCTGCAGGGAAGTAGCTGGGAGTTATTTCAAGCTCAGCAGGAAGGGAGCCAAAATATTCTAAGCAATTTCCTAGTAACCGGTGATGTGGTGGCTGCACACACCTTAAGCTCACTCCTGGAACATGACACACTTGAAGACTGGGGGTTTTCACACCCCGTCGTTCAAAACACTTTGCATGGCAATACTGTATGTATGCAGTGCTGGTTATATCTTAATGCTTTTCAATGTGGTGCTCTGAGACACATTCAAGAGTCTGTATATACAGCTTTTTGAGACATTAATAGAACACTTAAACAAAATTTAGATTTTGTTAATGACAAAATATTTCTTACCCTCTTTTCATTTCAATCAAATTCCCTACAGAGGTTTTTTTTTTTTTTGAATTTTTAGCAGTCTTACTTTTTTTATTTTTCTAAAAATTTAAAACCTTTTAAGATAATCAGGGATAAAACACAGTTTCTGAGTACATAATTTTAGATGCTTCACTTCTTTGAAGAATCGTGTGACCAAAAGACATAGAAACTGCATTTTAGCATTTAAAACACAGGGTTGTTTACTTGCCATTAGCTGACAGAGCTCAGTTTTGACCAAAAATTGAGTGTGGTGAAAAAAAAATATTTTTTGAGGTAATATTTTTAGTATGAAACCTTTTTAACTGGTTTGTTGGTTTTGGTTTGTTTTTGGGTTTTTTTTTTTTTAAGAAGACATCTTAAGCACCTTACAATATCTTTCATTTAACAGTTGGCAGAAGGAAACTCCCAGATGAACATTGGCCTGTGTCTTTCTCTTTAACCAGCTGAGTGATCCAAGCTTTTAATAAAGCTGTTCCAATTATTGTAAAAGTCATCTAGTACCTTATAGCCACAAATATTGACAGTTTATTGCACAACGCATTCATGACATTTGAAGGTCACATCATACATAATACATACACTTTTATAAAAGTGTCTGGAACAAAGAGATACATGATCAGCAATTACATCTTACCATTCGAGGGTATGATTTTATACTTATTGAAAACGAAGTACTATAAGAAATGCAAATTGTTAATAAAACACGAAATAGTTCAGTTTCTGTATTTATTGTTTTATTAATCATCAATACCAAGTTCAGTTGTAGAAAATCAATGGAATGCCATTCATGCCTCAAGAAGATTACAGTTAAATATCATTATCCTGCAAACCATCACACATATTCTTAGCTCAGCATGAGAAGAAAGTAAGGTTCAAACTTTAATCTCTCTCCAGCCCTACTGAGCTCAATGTAACTTCAACACTTACATTTGAGTCAGGACTTCACCATATTATTAAAACACTAGTTTTGATAAAATTGAATCAAAATAAAATGGAAAAGAGTGCTGAAAAAGTTGGGATTTTTTAAAAATAAATGCACATGCAGGTATGTCAAACTTCTTCACCCTCTTCCAGTGCTAATTAAAAGGTACAAGCTGCAATTTATGCAGTCAGACCTGTGCACAGTCCTTCAACGAATTCAATGAACATCAGAAATACACGGAGCATAGTCATGGAGTGCTTGTTTGTGGTTAAAGTCTTCACTTTTTTGATGTCACTACTAGCTCCTGGAACCTCTAGCTATCTAATGAGAGCTGAGCTAGAGACAAGTGACCATGGATCACTACATTGTTCCTCACTACAGTATTGTCCCTAACACCATTTTTGGCAGTTTGTTTCAAAATAGCGGAATGCAAAAACTTCCTTCTGAAGCTCTTGACAAGCAAAACTCTTCCACCATCCAACCACTTCACTGTTTTTTCAGATCTGCCACTCCAAAATTATGGCTTTGAAATTCCACTTCCTTAATTTGTCTGTATAGATGAAAGCACTTCTGATCCCAAATCACCTAGTTTGCCAGATGAGGTTCATGAAATTCCACTAGACTTGTGCAATCTTTCCACAGGAAAAGTGGAAATGAAGCCTTGGAAGTGAATATACTTTGCCATTTGTCTCAATGTCATTTATCTAGCTTGTGCTAGTTCTTGCTTTCTTCAGAAGGGCCCATCTGAGCTGCCAGGACACCCTACTGTACTCCTCTGTCCATAATGTTTGTCTTCACAAGCAAAGCAGATACTTACCTTTTGGACCAGCAAAGTTGGACTTAAATACATATTTATGGACCTTTCATTGGTATTTTGCCAATGGTCTTTGCCATCTATGCTCAAAATTTCCTTTGGTGTCCAATTATACTCTTGATAGCAAAGTTATTTCCCAAACCTTCGGTGTGACATACTTCATATGATTTTCCCCTCCCTTTCTTAAGAGAAGCTTAGAATATTCTGGAGTTTTACCAAAAGTTAGTGTGCACAGCAGTCTGTGATTTTCAGCAGTTTTCTTACCCAAACCCTTGACTCACCTGGGTTAGCTTTGATCCTGTCACCTAAATTTGAAATGGGCACTTGATTACGGACCAGAGAGAACGAAGTCTTTCCAAACTTCATACAGATTGTATAGTGCTTTTGGACAGAATTCCAGTGGGGAATCTAAGCAGAGAGGCTATCCAACTGGACCATCTTTTGGATTTGTATGTGTTATTTGTAGGCAGGTGTTCAGGTACCAGATGGCCTTAAAACCCATACTACTCAGGTTATAGCAGCTTCTACAAGCTGTCTGCATCATATTCCCATCTCTGAGATTTGCAGAGTGGCTACACGGAGCTTGATAAACACTTTTACCTAGCATTGCTCTCCTGATGCCAAGGCTAGATCAGATATCCAATTTGGGAGAGTTGCCTTACAGTCCCTCTTTAATTAAGTACTCCTGATCTCCCACTCCTGGGATGGATTGCTACTGCTGATTAAGCTCCAGAAGTAAGGATCTGTGGAGGCAATTTCATGAGGGAGAAAATGAAGTTGCTAGCTAATCAACTAAAATAACCATTAACTGGACTTCTGTGAATGAATATATTGCCTTCTTCTTGCTTCCATACCTGCCCTGTTTCTTCCACGTTAGCAGCTCTACAACCCTACAAACCAGAGAGGTCATGCTTCACCATGACCTCTATCTTGTTCCTAAACCACATGTGGGACAAACAGAACCATTTGGTACAGTGTGCAGGCTACACTATGAAGAAAATCCAAGATGGTGTCAGCAAACCATAGGAAAGGTGGCGAATCCGGGTGGAACAGAATTCTGTTGAATCTGCTTTCTCTAGGTTCTTCTCATGTGCCCAATAAGGCAGTCTCTGAGACTTTAAGAAGTACAAATTAACACCCACCTCCATGCAGTTTTCTAAATCCATTAATATTTTTTTTTAAATCTTTTGAATACTTTTATAGAAATATTTATTAATTACACTAGCCAAGTTTCACCCTCAGTTGATGGGTTTAAAAGAATCCAAAATACAAACAAATATTTTTTTTCAAGTAAGAACCACAGACCTGCCTTCATTATAAGCAGCTCTCAGGGCATCAGGTATCATTGGGTAAGTTCTTGCATACTATTGTTTAAGAAAACCCTTTTTCATTATTATTGTCTTATCACAGAGTGGAAAAATCAGTACAAAAGTATCAGTAGCGGGTCATCAGATTTTATAAAAATTCATTCTACTAAAGAAAAACATAAATTATTTAAAATGTCGCAGGAATGTCTTTCTGTAGACACCAGCAAGAAAAAAAACAACAACAAAAGAATCAGGCATGTAAAAAGAACTGTACAGGTAGCTAAAATACTAATTTCCCCCTCAACAAAATGAGAAAGAATTAAAGACTCTCATTCCATTTACAGATTACTGATTAAAGAGGTGCTGACAGAGTCTCTAAAGAGTGAATAATGTCATGGTGTGTGTTACAACATTTGGACTATGATATGAAAGACTTTCCCAGTATCTGTATTTTCTTTCTTTTAACTTTCCAATGTTCCTTTCAAACTAAATGCCCACTTTGAGCTAATACAAATACTTTCGTAAATAATTTTTCTCCCATTTAATTTCTTTGGTACAAGCCAATTGCGTATAAATTCCAACTTCTTTATCCATTTCACAAAAAAAGAGCCGTATTTGAAGAAATACTTACAAGCAACTCTAAACTGCTGAATCTACTTTATTAGCACCCTTTTTCTATAAATAAAATATGTTAATTACATGAGTTTTTCTGTAATGGAAAAATATTGATTAAATTCATTACATTGAATCTTGAGAAGGGATCCTTTAACTCTTCGGTATAGGTTTTTTCCTCATTGTTTTAACAGTGTACTGTGAGAATACTGAGAACGTGATATTAACTGAATGGCCTCGTTAATTGTTTTATACTAATGTATCTCAAAAAGTACATTGCTAGGTCAACTCATATCCATGCTTTGTAAAATAGCCCTAATGTACACAGACACCATGCCATGCTATTTGTGGGCTGTAAAAATTCTGAAATGCTGCCTATGGAGATGATATATCAATAATCCAGTTTTCCTTTTCTACTATGAAAATATAATTTTTTTTCATCTGAACTACTCTGGGTGAAAAAAAAAAAAGAAGAAAAATACTATTTTGAATGCTGTCCTCTGATTTAGCTGAGCTTGTGGCAATAACTGGTTTAGGCATAGGCTTCAGTATGCTGGAATGATCCTGAAACTAATTTTGCATGTGTTGGAGTTGGACTGTGGCCATGCACGTCAGTATGCTGGAACAGAGTTATCTAAATCCTGAGCCTTATTTTACATGTGCTGGTGTTGGACTGTGGCCCTGCAATCTTTTAGGTCTCCATCTGTAGCTATCAAAGCCAGGGTGTGCCCAGCCACTCGCTACTGCTCACTGCTCTCCTTCCACAGAAAAGCTCCAGGCTCACAACCACCCTGCCCACGCACTGGTGTGACTGGGAGCTCTTCAGAGCCCCGGCAGGCCTCATCCACCTTTCTCAAAAGCCTCTTTGCTGCCATGACCTGCCTTCCGCAGTGCTTCTCCCGAGGATCCTAGGTGGTTATCGAGTCAGGGAGGAGAAATACCAACCTCTTGGACAGACGTTCCCTCAGATTCAGCATGTTAATTCCTTGCTCACTACCAGCTAAAACAGCCCGCTCATTTTTAAGCAAACTATGGAGTTCCACGATGGATGGAGGACCCTTCTGAATTTCCCAGCCTGAATGTTCTCCCTGCAGCCATCAGCCAAAGGAATCTGGAGTCCAGAAAGTCTAGTCCAAAAGCTGGTGATTGTTTACTTCTGGGGAAGTGGACAAGAAAAGATCAGGCACTCGGAGGCCACAGTACAAGAAACACTGGCTGTGCACCAGTCTGGCACACCACCACAGAGGTGGGAATAAGGACTGAGCAAAGCAAAGTCACTGTGCAAGGTCCTTTATCACCCCAAGGTGAGCTGGTAGCCTCCAGGGAGACACAGGCTGATGGTAACAACATACAAAGTTTTTGTGAGCCTTCTTCTGCTTACTTACAGTTCCTCCACATTAATCCACCAGTAAATACATATTTTAACCCATCAGGAGCACCTATAAATTTAGGAGATAATACAGACTAGCTTGATTTGCAAACACATTTCCCTACCAGAAATTCCGTCTCTATGGAGCCTAGCAACCTGAGGAAACAACTTCACACTGAGGTCAAAATTAGACATCTGAATGAAGATCAGGCATTCTTCTCTGGCTGGACAGACACAAGGTAGCTTACTGTCTGCCTCAGAGACAGAGAAAGACTCATTTTAGAAGAAGGAGAGTTGTTCTATCTCTTAACTTATTAGCAATGCACTTTCTTCAAATTCCAACAGCAAAAGAAATTCAAAACCCAGGTAGTCTGCATGCACGGAAGCACCTTTTGTTTAATAAATAATTCAACCATGTATTCCTTTTTAATTTAAAAATGGTCTGACTGAACAGTCAACAGAGTGAACTAAAGTTGGCAAAATACAGTGTTGAAAAATTAAAAAGTGTATTCAAGGCCGTATTCATTTGCTTCACTTTTCATATACTGGGGAGACAGGCTGTGCTGGAGTTCTAGCTTTTTTCTTTTTCTTTTAAATTATACACATACAGTCACATGATGCTCACTTGCCTTTGAAAGCTGCCTTGCCCTGGAATTAGTCTTTCTCTCTTTCTGTTGCTAGTACAGCAGCTGCCGCTCCTCTACCTCATGAACATCATCAGAAATTCAGCCAAAATGTTCTCACGAGCTCCTCTGCCATGCCTGTGAGGGCCAGACTTAAACTATAGACCATCTTGGAAAACAGAAATGCTGTCAAACATTCTGGAAGTATTCAGATCATCATCAGACTGATGGTCCCATATATCAATAAGTGTATAGTGAGGTATAGGAAACACATCTGGCAGCAAAAATCTGCAGATGCTGATGCACTGAAATCCATCCCAAGACTGAGTTTGTAACGCACTATCGCAAATGCCTACAAATACTTGGGATCAGTCGAGTGCATTTGGTACTGACTTACTCTCTTGAGGACAGCCAAAAGCATATAGCACTATCTTAAATACAAATTCACAGGCTCACTTTCTCTAAAATAAAATTCTTAGCAGTAAGCAGCCAAGGATAAGAAAGAAAAAAGCTGATAGAGTCAACTCTTGTACAGCCTTCTGCACCACAGTTTCAAAGAATTTCTTGAACCTTGGAGCAACAGAAAGGAAAAATTAATTCTGTGGTGAAACCTCCTTATTTCAAATATCTGGAGATGAATCTGTTCCCACACACATCTCAAAGCAGCAGCAGGTACTTAACGGCTTCCTAACACAGCACAGCCTTTAAGCCTCTGCTCTGCTGAGTGTTTGGTTCCTGTCACCCTGAATGGTTTTCCCATGTTTTTCATCCTTTCTGATCAGCATCTTCTGGAGCACTGACCACTCTGTGACCACCAGGCAACAGCCACCAACATAAAATTCCCAGGTTGTTAATGCTCATGTGACATTAAATGCTGACATAAGGAAATGTTATCTCAGTGAAGTCAGATATGCAGGAAAGAAGATCTTTACTGGGAAGGAGAATAGGTGAAACCTAACCCTTAAAAAGTAACATTGTCTTTATACAAAATGACTTGGCAATAACATCTTTCAAAGTGGACATATTTATTTAAAACTCATTTTGGACCCTCTGAATGACAGAAATGCCTCACATTTAGGAGACAGAAGTTTCACAAGTGCATCTTGACTATTACACATCTTAAGAGAGAAGAGCAGGCTTTCTTCAAATTTTCACTATTCTGAACAGTAGCAAAATTTCCTGCAATATATAGGATGAAAACAGCAACCAGATCAGATAAATTTGTACCAATAGCAAACTTTCAATATCTTGAATTACTGACAAAACTGCCTGTGAATGATATGTACAAAATGTATCTCTGGGTCTGACAAAATATGAACAAATGCATAACTATAGAGATTCAGACCCAAACTCCTCCCCTGCAAGTCAGAGAATCTTCAGATTCTAATTTTGGTCAATTACTGGCTTACACTGAGATGTTCTGCAATAAGTACCATGTCAGAGAACAGACTGATTGAAACCCTGAGAGTGCAGGCTCCTGCATTTGTGGAGACACATGTTTCCATGCCTTTTCAGGATGGCAGCAGTGGGAGCCCCTCCAATAGCCTGGCAAGCCCACGCAGAATTTGGTACATAACAAACTGGCTTGAAACTGATTACATTTGAAAGCTGTCTGCAGTGGGGCTGGCCAACACAACAAAGTCATGCATGGGGTTGAGGAAAGGTGAATGGCAGCATAAACTGGTCAAATGAAACTTAAATAATTTCAACTATTTTAGTAGCGCTGGTTGTTTTATGGCTACAAATCCTACAGACATGTACCCCAGTCATGAGGGTCATAGGTATCTGTTTCAAAAGAGAGATTCTGTTGGTTACTGGGCAGTGGAGCTTGCTGATAGATTTTGAAATATTATAATAAAAGGTGGACAAACGAAGAGTAACTCCCTATTGCTGCCATTTTTTGTCATAAAACTGCAGGAGAGTAGCACTGTGTATTTGAAACAAACGACGGGAAGATGCAACTTCAGAAAGGCAGCTCAGATACCAGACAGGACAGTGAAGAGTGTTGCTGATCAGTGGAATTGATTCCAGAAAAGAATTGCTGGATAGTCCATCATCTGCAGTACTGCTCCAGAGAGTGCTGTTCACCAAACAGCAACATACTTCCTCTGTGTTCTAGGGTTCTTTTCAATTAATATTTGTTTTAGTTATGTTGAATCACTGCTCATCTACTAAGATATTATTTGATTTAAAAAAAAAAAATCCTTTCTTCTTGGTTACATTTTCACACAGGTTTTTTGAAGTAGGAGAGTAAACACACAGTCCCTATGATGGCAATTTCCATTCATAGTTTGACAACTAAATGTTGCAATGTTACTTGAAACTCCTGCCTCTTATCTTTTGATTTTTCTTTAGGGAAAAACAGCACAGAAATAGACTCTGCCATCTATTTGAAAAGATGCAGATACAACCCACCTATGATGATGCAATTTTTGGAACTAAGACTGTGATCCAAAACAGCAGTCTGATCTACATTTTAACCACAGCTATTACAATAAATAAAACCAAGCACAGTGATTCTCCCCATATTTATATTTATATTTATTCTGATGATGCTTTGCAAGATTTCTGGCTGAGAATGCTTTACATAAGTAATCATTACTGAAAAGTTTCCCTGAAAAATATGCATCTTAAGACTGTAGTCAAAGCAGAATTATAGATAGGGGGCATGCATCCATACCTTTCTTTGTTTTTTATCTGTGGTGCAGAAGTTGCCAGCCATCAAATGTTTAAATATCTGAGGGTCCTCTGATGGCAGACAACCAACAGCATAAGCTCAGTTAGGGGCAGCTGACTGTCAGCAGCACAGGAAAACCCATCTCCTGTGGCACTGTCAGGGACTTTGTTCAGCATGCTCATTTGAGGGAGCAATGGCAAACCAGCCTGTCCCACAGAGCCAGGGTGTACCAGGGAGGTGGCTGAGGCACACTGACAGCACGGGAACTGATGGCAATCATCTGGATTCCTGCAAGCTACCATGACCCTGTGGATGAGCTCCACTTCTCCAGCAGCTTGGACAGTTTCAGTGGGTCTGTCTGCACTCTAAGACATGCAAAGGTTTTCTCCACAAACAGATTTTCATGAACTAGCACTACCAGACCCTCCCCAAAAACAGAAGGAGGTTTTGCAGAAATTCAAAGAAGAATTCTCTTCCTCAACAAATCTGCTGCATTTTGGATGTATACTAGGAAATCTCTAAGGGCAATATTTTTCCTTAAGGTTAGATTTTGCCCCTAGTACTTGAG
>VZRR01013060.1:368000-395500 GCA_013398015.1 Oreocharis arfaki
ACCAGTACTACCTGCATGAGTTTGGACAAATTAATCCTGGAGATGAACTCTTCGTATTTCACCAGTTTTCTTTTTTATTATTTAAGCGCAGAGTTTACCCCAGAAATCAAGGAAAGATTTGAAACAACAAAACCTATATATGTAACTTGAAACATGCTCCTTGTCTTTAGTTTTAATCGTCATTTAACTCCCTATGTGCTACAACTCTAAGAGGTCCAGGAATCTGTTCCAGCACCACAAAAAACGTACAGGGATTCTGGTTAAGTCCACACTATCTTACTTATTTATTGCTGAGTATAAACATCTCCTGGAACTGTCTTCACACATCTGTGGGCTGGTTGCTCCCTCTGTGGCTCCTACATAGCCTGTGGCCTGAAGACTTTTTTAGGGTTAGAAATTTAAATAGAAGGAACAAAGTGAGTCTTTCATCCCCCAGCTATAACTGAACCAGACCTGTGTACTGCTCAGCACAAGATGCCTCAGCTTATGTAAACGCCTGTAATGTCAGAGTCAAATAGAAACCTTGTCATCGATAATGGTGGCAAAAGGGGTAGCTTATTCATTTGTACTTCACAGAGCATCTGCGTGGAAAACAATCCCAAACTATGAAGATAATCAAGTATTTCCAGAGGTGTTAATTTGGGAGCCTCCATTTCATTTTAGTAGACCACAACTTCAAATCCGAACTTGAATATAGACTCTTTCATTGAGCTCTTTAATCAAATTCATTTGTAAATTAAGCTACAAACAACCTGTCAAAGCCCATTAAGACACCTGAACAAAACTCTCCTGGAGTATGCACTGTACACCACCACGCAGAATAGCACATCAAGCCTCAGATCTGCACTGCTCTTCTCTGTGGCTTTCTGCAAGACTCTGGGATGCAAACATCCTTTTGCAATGGCCTACATCAAACACAGTTTCCTGTTCACATACAAAGATGGAAATACTAACGTGAGAATGCCAGAACATCTAGCCAAAAATGATTGCTTTTCAGTCATCCAACTAATGGCCACCTTGCTAATTTTCATTATGTATCCCTTATGAGTTTTACAGTCCCTACAACTCTAGGAATATACCCTGTACGGAGGAAAAATCAGCATTATTTTATCAGTCATTTATCTCACTCCACAAAAACATCTACTTCCAAAGAAGCCTGTATTTCTCAGTATTTCTAATATCAAGCAACCTACTAAAAAAAAATTAAGAAAAAGCCTGATATATTTAATAGTATGTAATTGCAACAAAAATTCCATTGAAATAAAAATCATAGCTGATGCTGAAGCCCTGCAGCCCTGACCTCCATCAACAGGCTTGACATTAATTTTCAAATCAGTCCTTTCTCTTGCCTGGCTGTGGGGAGGGCAACTTCTTGCAGTCACGTTCAGGAAAAGCACCAGGCTCAGCTCGTTCGCAACCTGGGCCACCAGACACAGAAAATCCTTCTAGTACTCCAAAATAACTATCCTAACTCCTCATTCCAAAGGCATCCAAGCTCAGAAACCAGCCCATTTCCGAGCATAGAACCAGAATGGGAAGGGAACAAAGCTTTCCATCTCTGCTGCTGAGAACTGAGTGGTGCTTTTCACAGTCCAGTCACAACCCAGCGTGGTGTTTGAGCTGCGTTTTTGCTTAGAGCTCAGCGAATCCAGGATTTGGTTTTGGGAAACTTATGTGCTTCATGAGTTGTGAAAGAGTCCCTGGGTTAAACACAGTGGGGTTTTCAGAACGCAGAAGCTGGGAATGGAAGTAACATGTGGAAATTTTGGACTCTTTGGGGAAACATGTACTAGGCATGCCTCACTAATAACTCACTATGAACAAAGGCAAAATGTTCCTCTGTGTCAGTAATGATATCTTCTCAGTTTGGCCTTTTAATACTGATGTCAACAGAAGTCCCAGCCAATTTTAAAGGTAGAACATGTTTCAGTAATTTTTACTGCAATTCTCTACCATATTTTATAGCAATAATGCTGTTACTGCTATGATGATCTAAGGATGTAAGCATGGCAGAATTTGAAGAAGTAACAGCTTATATTAAAAACTTAACTACCATTAAAACATCTAACATAACCTGGAAAAGCAGGAATGTATTTCAGGTGCAAATTCCTTTTCAAGAACAGAGCAAGCAAAAAGCCTCCAGCTTAATTATTGAAGTTAAACTCAAAACAATTATTCCCAGTCTATGCCTATCTCATATTTAATAGTGTTGTTTGATCTGGGTTTATTTTTATTTTTAAGAAACAACTTTAATATTTATTTCAGGGAAAAATATTGTTAAGGACATAAATTACTTGGTTTAGTATTCAAAATATCCATTATAGCAAACACAGGAGCACTGAAGTCGATGTACCTGTGGAGTAATTCTGCCATGGCCAGCACTGTGCTGTTGTGGTGAAGGGCAGACCTGTAAAGCAACACAAGTCTGTCCTGCACCTTACAAATGTTGTGATAAAATGCAAGTTTATTAAAAAGGTCATGTCAGGGGCTAGTCATTTTTTGTGGGAATCTAACCATGATGCCACTGATGACCCAACCCCCCACAGTCGTCCTTTATAAACTCCTTTACCATACATTTCTGAAGCAATATGGGTTTGTGTGACACACCTTCCAGTGCTGGAGGATACAGTTAGCAGCTGAAGAAAATGGAGAATGTGCTAAGTAGAGGTAATACCATGCTTATTTTAGTGATATTTCTGGTCTTTCTGGATACTTGGGTGCGAAGATATTTTTTACAAAATCCTCTAATTCATAACTAAATAAAATACCCTTAAATTAAAAGAAGAGCACATTAGAAATAGTTCAGGTCAGTAAAATTTAAAAAGCTTAACTCTCCTTATCCAAAGGCCAAAAGGAATCCTGAAAGGTTTGCATAGTCGAGTCTTCTGATAACTGCCCACAGGAAAAAAAAAAACTGTACAAAACTTGTATTATCTCCAGTATGAACTTACTGTTAATTGAAGTTTTGATAATTGATGACAAAGTGTGAACTACTTCATCTACCACAAACTCAGACAATACTGTTTGGATGCAGTTTGGAATGGAAATCATCTACTATCATGTTTAAATATTAAAAACCAGAGGGGAGGGGCTCAGCTCTGTTTGCCTGAGCTCAGCACACCACAAACCACGGCACTGCCACCATTTAGCTTTTGTCCACAAATGTTTACCCACAGATCTCAATGCATTCAACAAAGAAAGCTCATCTGAAATCTAGAGCAGCAGAAACTGGAGTGTATAAAGACAACATTACCTGCCAGGGCTTACAGAAAAGTTTGTGGAAGCAAGAAGCTCATTTCGTTTTGCTCCCAGTCCTATCCCAGCCCCACGACATCAACAACAATCTTGAAGCAGACTGTAGTAAACCTAAATATTTAAAGCCATATGCTCAACTCATTTCAGCACATGTGACCTGACAGACTGAAGGACAAACATCACAGGTAGAAGCTATCACACAAATCAATACTCCTGTGTCACTCCATATAGAGACTGTTATAAGAAATGCACATTGCAAGTCACTTGCAAAGTTACACTGACTGAAATATTTATAATTGCAGAGCGGACTTGACAGAAACAAACATCTTATTTTAAAAATAAAAATACAATCCTTATTCACTGGCTGTAGTGCAGGTACAAGCTGATGGACCTGTGACCTTGTTTTCTAGTCCTTTCTAAGCCTTCCATTTTCTTGCTTTTATCAAGTACCTGTCTTTGTTCTCAAACACTTCTCAAGGAACCTTTACTGAAATAATTCCCAGTGCTGGGAAGTTCCATCCACTGGCAATAGCTCAACAAGAGCCCCACAAAACATTGCTGTTGCATCACAGACCAGGAAAAGACATTTACAACTATTTCACTGAAAGTCCTGAAAAATAGGAATCCCTAACATAAATTCAGAGAACTTTAGAACATAGAAACTACTAGGTGGGACAAGTACAAACTATCAAAAGAGGAAAGTTTTTCAGGTCCTAAATTCGAGTTGGGATGACAGAAGAGGGAGAGCTTTTGAGTTTATCTTCAGATAAATTTCATAAAGGGCTTAATATTTATCACATAAATTTAAACACTTTTATCTTAATAGAATGCAAAGTCCAACAGAGGCTGTAGCAGGTATGTTTACACAGGCACATCTTCACCTGTCACAAGGACAGAAAGCAACAATTATTTAAAAGGATCTGAAAGAACAGACAGTTAGAAAACAGAGTAAGGAAAATGGTATCAAATTGAAACTGCATGGACAATTTAAGCTTAAAGAATGTAATTACACAAACTAAATTATGGAAAATTCTCCTTCTGAGAAAAACAGGGCATGGTCTTTAGTCTGACAAGTGGCCAAACACATTTCTTAGCCTTCTCAAAAAACTCCTGGAGCACCTGTGTCTCATAGCACTGGAGCAATCCACAGGGAATTGGAATCCAGTCTGTAAATCACAGCACACCTGAGCACAGCTCCCAACACTGACACCATGTAAGATGGTTCCTTTTGTTTCTTTGATCAAGAGTCAAGATATTTGTTCTAGATCCAGCAATGTAGTGAGATAGGCCTGTGACTTTAGGCAGGATGGTTAAAAGCAACTGATTTTCAGAATAGCTCACTACTGGCAGCTACTGCTTTTTCAACTGACAATAAGATCCTTAGCTCCTTTGATTTCAGCTGCTCAGCTGTACACTGAATCTAACATATACATATACAGTGGCAAAGGTATTATAAATATACAATTAATAGGAGTGTGAAGGTTGAGTAGTACTCACCTGTTGAGTAATGCTCTCCAATAAAATTCTTGAACCTCCCCTTCCTGTTTAAATAAAAAGTTACCCCCTGGGTTTTGTAGGGCAGCACTACTACACCCTGAAGTTACACCTCAGCCAGATGCCTTGATGGGTTCAGTTCAGTATCACTAGTTCCAGCCATTCCTAGCACAGACTCTGATGTTCCCATCTCAGTCAGTCTCACCCAGTGTGATCTCTGACACTGCTCTGGGGGCCCCCTCACCCATCTGCTGTACCCCCATCTTCTCATGGACCTTCTGAGCAGGCTGGGGGAGAAAGTGCTGCAGCATGTCCTCTGCAGGGCATGAACCTGCTGCCTGGTGCAGGTATTTCAGTTCTGGGAAATGAGAGGGCTGAAGGCAACAGAAGCTTTTCTTGCAGTTATTTTGTCAGAGAAACGATCAGTGAAAGACCTGAGAGCATGTTCTGCTTTCAGAGAAGGAGAAGCACTCAGGAGAAGTCGAGGAAATTTTCTATCTTCCTCCTCTCCCCAGAGATCTCCCTGTTCTCATCTCTGAGAGAACTGGAGACAGCTCACCAGCTCTGTTTTTTCCTCTCCATAAATAGTAGCTTTGGGTGCTCAGAAAAACTCTCAGATATAAAGCTGGATGCTATTAAAGTGTTGATTATTTTTCAACAACTGTATTGCACAAAAAGATTCTGAACTCGGTTTTCTCCCATCTGTAAGTCTAATGCTGCTGTTCCTATGCAAGCTAAGCCCTCCATTCAAAATCAGTCATGTTCTCTACTTTTTCTGTTTTATTATGATCAAAATGCATATTTATACCATTACATAAAACTCATAGAATATGTAAAAGCACAAAACCACAACAGCAGTAAAAATGGACCAGAAAGGACTTCAATGATATTAAACTAGCAAGTGGTTTAGCTTTTTTTCCAGAAAAGAAGTCTCACAATGAGTTTTCTTTGTCCCTTAAATGAGACAATTTTAACATAGTAGTTTGCTGTGCTTTCAGTTTGTGTGTAAACGATGTAACAAAGCATACAATTATTTTTTCTCACGGATTGTAGTGGAAAGCCTGAAGGAAATTTTCTTAAATTTGATGCTTACCTCTTTACCCAAAAGAATATTTATCTTTAAAATAATTTTTTTTAAAAAAACCCCGGAGTTCTATTATTGGTAACAAAGGTTTTAGCATCCACTAAAATGTCATCTAAAGTTGCCAAATAAATACTTACATGCTGCTGATGACTGTTTGCTTAGGAAAGGAGATTTAGCTGCTCACATGTTCATTAGCACACACAGAGAAATGGATGAAAAATTCTTTTGGTACTTAAAACTGATGCCATGGCCGCTGCTTACAAGTATTTCTAATACACAGTGGGTAAAAAGTGAATAATGACCAGATTAAGATATTAAAGGAAAGCAATGATTGAACTTTTTTTTTTAAAGAAATGAAGCAACCAACAAAAATGCCCCTTCTTTTTTCCTGGTTACTCTATAAACCCAAAATGCTCGAAGCAGATTGCCTGTTATTTTAGCAAATATGGTGATTTCTGAGCATGCCTGTGCTTTTACATATTTGAGTTTTGCAGTGATTCAGGCATTATTGCTCTGTAATAGGTGTGGCTGCCTTTGAAATGTAAGCTCACAGCTTCTGTAGTCAGTGAACCATTGCTGATAGGGCTGACTAGTCAGAAGCAAAACTGGCTAGTTATGAAACTACTATAGTATATTCTTTATCTCATACACATTTAAAGGATTTACCTATCTATCCCACTGCAGACCTACTCATTGAGTAGGAGCCAACAGCATATGATTGTGTTAATTAATCTGCTATTGTGAGTAAAGGAACAGCTGCAGTGGTCTCGTGGATACGTTGTCAAAGGAAAACAATGTAATGTTAAGCTTCTGACTGCATATTCTGTTACAAAGGAGGTTTACGAGAAGTTAAATTCATAAATCACAGATCATTTTTATAATAATAATAAATATCATCTGACCTTTAAAGGAAAGGTTTTAGCATTCTTAATTTCAGTTTGAAATATGTTCTGAAATACGATACTTAAGCTTTAACCCAATTCTTTGTTTTGAAAACAAACATTCCCCAGAAATGATAGGAAATGGTAGTAGCTATAGAAATGACCTCTGACTGTACTAGATACATGCCATTGTAGTTTTAACAAAGATCAGAGCCCAAAATATCAAGTTAAAAGAAGAAATTGTTGGCTTCCGTCCAATACCTCTTCTAATAAAAACACAATTTCCAATATTATACAGAAATGCAGAATGAAAGGAACATTCATTACAGGGAAAACACTTACTATTTACATAGGATTTTATCTTTTTTTTTTATATGGAAAAGGGTACAAAAAAGACTTTTTCCCAAGTAAAACAACATAATCACTTTTGTGATTCAAATCTACCCCCTACCAAATCCTTTTGGACAGTATATACATCAATCCTTTCATAAACACCCAAGTGGTGACTGACCCAAAAGAGAGAACAAACAGGATTTTTTTATGGCTGGCACTTAGAACATAACCATAGAAAATTATGTTAGAAATTCAAGTAGGAAAAGTTTCACAATTCAAAACTGCCTTGATTAAATAGGAACTTTGTGCCAGCATAATTTTGTGAAAACACCTTGAGATCCTTTTAACTCAGAAGTGAATTGCTTTTTGAATGAACAGAGAAACATCTGATAGAAGCCTCATTTTAAATAACAGGGACCAGATTTTCATTGGGTATGATCAGCAGAGCTCCACTGGCATTCATATGCTTATGCCACTTTACACCAGCACAAGATCTGGTCCAAAAAGTACTATCTGTCAAGCAAACATGTCAAATTATAGAATTCTTGCTTTGTTTTGTTTATTTCTTTTGACAGCTGTAGTTGGCTTTATTGGCATATATGCTTTTGATTAAATTAGCTGCTATTTTATTTCTCTTAAATCTTCCGTGTCTGTCATCTTTTTCTTTTCTCCCTATTTAAAAAAAATCTGTAAATCTGTGAAAACTAAGACCCAATCCAGACCTCTGGTACACTGGAATGACTGATGATTTCAGAGGAACTATGCCAATTTAAGTCTCTACAATGTCCTGGCAACAACAGAGATGTTTCACTTCAACTGGAGTGGAACATATAAGAAAGTCTGAAGTAGCTTTATTCACAATTTTAGATGTGATTTAAAACAAAGGGGGAAAAAAGGAACATAATTTTAGATACGAATCACCAGCGTACAACTTGGTAACCCAGCAGTGACTGTATGGCACCAAACAACAGATTTCAATCCAACAGCAGCCTCCAAGGAAGGAGAGTAGAGCCAGAAATCAGGACCCCAGTGTTTCAAACACACGAAAGAGATATCTTCCAAATTAAAGAGTTGTTCACAATAGGAATCATTTCATGGCTCACCAAATGCAATGTGACCTGTGGATACCCAAATAAATTAATAAACCTAATAAAATCAGTAGATGTTCTTTGCATTTAGAGAATGTTGTTCTTCAAAGTAAATTGTGGTATTTGTCCACCCTGTATCCTCCAGAAATAATATATGAGTTTTTAGAACTGCCATCTTTATCTGGGCTCATAAGCACTGTTATTTAACAAATCTAACTATGCTTTATTAAAATACCAGCACATACCTTCTTCCTGAAATACACACACACTACTCACCTCAGCTGTGCAGAATTGCCAATTGCTTGCACAAGGTCATTAAAACTACATTTTGTAACTTCAATCAGGCTCTGTGAATTCACCAGCATCATTAGTAACTGGGTTGATGACTTCAGTGAGGTTGATTGGGTTGGGTTTTCATGGATATTTGGTATTGTGCTTCTTTTCTCAAGTCAGAATTCTCAAAGAGAACAATTTATTGGACTTTTTAAAGCCTGATTAAAACGCTGCTATCAGCTGAGACCTAGTTTGATGTTGCCCACTATTTTCATTTGACAAAATATGCCATCATTTTGGAGAAAATCATATATATATTTTAACAGGAAATTACAGTGCAGTTTCTTTCAGGCTAAGAAGAGAAGAATGCATGGAGAGAAGCAAATTCCTGAAGTTTCCACAATAGAAATCTAAAATGTTCCCAGCAAATAATTGAAATGAAAAGGTACATTGGAATAAATATCAAATTCAGTCATGCTTATGGCTGGAAGGCCACCCATGCAGCCTCAGCATCAGATATAATAACATTTTTTCCTGATGTTCCCTTTCCTCAGAGATTAAATGAATCTATTCTGCCAATTAACAACTGATTTTTATCTCAGAACCAGTTTCTCCTGGATGTTAATACAAGTTCATCAAACTGATGCATGTTCCTCTGCAACCAGCTGGTAGCGAACCTACCTGAGGTGAGAGAGGATTTTGTGATCCCCTGGATGGCCAGCAAATAAAGTGAACTGGGACATAGCCCTTGAGCTGCCCATATGCCTGTTAACAATTGTTAAAGGTCTCTCCAAAACACAGAACATCCTAAACGGAAATAAACTTGTCACCAACAACTCAGACATCTACCCTTTAATAAATGGAGGTGTGAAGGGTGTTGCAGCTGTCTGGAGATTGCTTATGGTTGTACATCAGTCAACATATCAAATGAGAACTATTCTAGGAGATTCCATCAATTGCCTGAGTTGAACAACTAGTACTGCTTTAGCCATCAGAGCTTAGCAGCCACTACTTATTAAAGCTGCCTGCTTAAAAACTCACACTAATTTCTACTGTAATTGCATCTATTTCAATGGACTGGACATTTGCCATTGTGCGACAAAAAAAATGGTCTCAGCCAGTTCAAGAAGAGTAATGCAAATACAGAGTTATCAACCGACTCGATAGCTGCTACAATAGTACTTTTACTTTGGACCTACCCATGATGAATACTGGCTGCAGAAAAATCTGCAGTTTTCTAAGAAAAGAACTACAGAATCCAACTGCAGAAACTCAATATAGGCTAATATATAAATCACTAGACTGAAACTCAGGAGGTGCTCCACTGGCTCTTCCACTGGAATACTGAATGACCTCAGGCAAATTCTTCTGCCTTTCTTGCCTTAGTTTTGCAAAATGTAGAATGGAATGAGCAGTATTTTACTTCTTCTCAATTGTTTTGAGATTTATTAACTAAAAAATATTATAAAAGCTAGCTGTTTATGTATTAGATATGCATTATCTGACCAAATTATGCTGGTTAACTCTTTTTGAATTTTTGAGAATAGTTGAAATAATGTCTCACTGTAAGCAGATGTCCATCTTGAAATAAAACACAGATCTCTATGGAAAACGTCTAAAGAAAATGCAAAGCGGACTCCGAAACCAAGGCAGCATAAAGAAAGGACACCTTCTACAAAGAACCATGCATGAAGAGAAATCTTTAAAGCTTTTGAGTCCATACTGTCCCAGAGAGTCAGACAGACTTTCCTGAGATCTTGTCTTCTAAAAGCAGAGACAGCAAAGTTCTTGACACACTCTGTTAGCAGAATAAAGATACATCCACTTCTAATGGCTGATTTCATAAAGGTATTCTGGCATCTGAGCAACTAACTAAATTTGTCTAGACTTACTGTATTTACTGTACTTATTTTACACAGTCTTTATTCATGAACCCTAAAACCTGATCACAGCATTAGCTAAAACATCTCCAAGAGCAACTACCAGGAAAATCTTCCTGCCAAAGGCCCTCTCGGCAAAAGGACACCTGATTAGCTTCATGGTAGATGTGGCTTTTGCCAGTAACAAGGGACAAAAGCATTTTTAAAAGAAAATCAGAAAGATTTGTGAATCAACACAGCAGGAGAAAGAACATTAGCACAGATAGCAATATGCAGTATAATCACTACACAGACACAGAGAGGTAAACAATAATAATAAACTGTAAAATGGAAGTAAGGACAAAGATCTTCACAAATATCACCTTTCCAAAGCCCACTCCCAACCAAACGAGACTGTAGGAACAGCTAACAGCAATACTACACCATATTCCACCTAAAAAATTGATGGTTAGAGGCTGCTTATACATGGTAGGAGAAGACAGACATTACCACCCAGGAGCTGGTTGGCAGGTATAAGAATGTCCTGACTTGATGGTACGTGGAAACTGTGCACTGCCTCTGCTGGGGCAACAAATAAAGGCTACAAACTCAATGGCTTTCAGTCTGAAATCTCTCCTCACTACTAAAATAAATAAATGAGCAATACAAACCAGCAAGAGAGAAAAGTACTGATGGGTATGTATGACTCTGTTTGCCTCCCATCCCAAATGAAGACAGCAGCTGGGGACTACCAGCAGGACCACAAGAGAAGCACGATTACCTATCCCCAACCCACTGCCACTCCACAGCCCAGCCCCAGAACAAAACACCTGATCAGGACATTAGGAAGTTCTTGCCGTTATGCAGTCACCTGGAAACAGGTACTGAACAGGTCTCTTCAGCCACTGGAAACACTGGCTGATTGCAGGATATCACTTAGTACTACAACTAAATAGCAAAAGAATTTAAAAATCTCCTAAGGGAAAGGTAAAAAGACAGGAGAAGCATAAACAGTGCTTCCTTTTGAGACTGCAAGCAATGAGTGACAGCAAGACAGACACCAGGCAGAATACAGTTTCATTCCTGACAATACAGAACCAAAAAAACCTTAATGTTTTTAGCAGTTTTCAGTTAACTCTGACAAAGGAAGTTGTCAGTGAAATTGTATTAAACGTGCCATGCATGATCAAGACTTTCAGCATCTCATAAAGAAACAGGTTTAGGGGGTTAATATCGACCAAAGCCTAAATTCTGTAAACCCTGGCAACCTCCCTTAACCAGGTAAACTCTGCTAACCCCGTTAAAGGCTTGTGATGCAAGGACAATACAGATGAGAACAAAGTTTGAACTATTCAGTGTCTGAGATCCAAAAGAAAAGGAAGGTTATGAAGACTTGTTTGAAAACCAAAACGTGTAGAGGAATACTTTTACAGTCTAACTGTCTAAGCCAGAAGTTTGAGAGTGCTATTGGCGCAGATGACCAAAAGATCTCAAGAACTTCAAAGAGTTGTGAGGCAGAAAAAATTCATTAAAAGCCTTTGTCATGAGGTGCTAGGGCAAGAGAAACAAAAGCTGCTGCCTTGTCTGCTTTGTGACGTCTTTGAGACAAGTCCACTGGCAGCTTTTGCACCCAAGTACTAACACAGATTACGAGGCATCTCGTGTTTCTGCCAGGAGTCCCAGTGCAGGGAGCTCCAGTGGAAGCAGCCTGCAATACAGAAGGTTTAGGACTGCTTGTCTCCTCTGTTCCAGAATAGCAGATTGCTACAAACCTCCAGTATCCTTAAATACAAATGCATTCTAGTGAAAAATGAGAGACGTGGCACGTCAGAGCTGCGTCCTCAAGGGCTGAGCTTCTTAGGCTGTGATTTTGGGCAGACTGCAGTGAAGCAACCACTGTGCACATAGAAATCTCCTGAATGTGCCACGTACTACAAGGAAAGTGGGACACATCAGATAAATGATTTGGTAGATTTTCATCCAGTTGGAGGGGACTGTCCTTTTGGCTGTCTGTAGCTGTCTCTTGTACCTTAAGTTTAGAGTAACTGTATCTCAAAACCCCAAAAAATATATAAGGGCAGCCCCTTAATTACATCCACTCACAGGAAAGAGCCATCCAGGAGACCGTTGCCCAAACATTGCAGCATAACAAAGCTCAGAAATGTCAGAAATTCTGTGTATCTGCTCCAACAAAGCACTGATGTTGGGTTGGACTTCCATAGCCAAGGCTTCCATTTTTATATGGTGCAGCCAGTATCAGGAAAATCAAGTATTTTCCACATAACAACAAAACAAAACAAAAAAACCCAAACAAAACAAAAAAAACCCTCCTAGCCAAAACAAAATAAAACCACAAACCGCCCCCCAAAAAAACCTACCAAAAAAAAAAAAACCCACCCCGCAAAATAAACAAAGAAACCAAGCAAACAAAACCCCTCAACAAGATATGGTATTTTAAATTATTCATTTAAATTATTGTTTTTCTGAGTATTTTCACCATTGCATTATTAAATCCTGGCAATAATACCATTTTATTTAAGGTATTCTCATCAGATGCATTACAACACTCATCCCCTAGAGCTGTTATTCCTGGGAAAATAAGAAATAGTGGGTAAACTATTTTTTCCAGTTCTTTATTCTCTTGCTTAGTCACTAAAAGGAAAAATTAGCCACATCAAAATTAATAAGGTTACAAGACAGAGAGGCAGATTCTGCCATGAAGGCATGCACAGATCTAGAACCTCCAGATACATAACCACACACTTTAGATGAGTAGTGAAAAGATGATGTTGAAATGAAGTATGGCTTTTTCCATTCTAAGTCTATTAGTACAGAACAGTCTGTGTATGGCATTGCCTTGTCCCCTGGAAAAAGCATTTACGATATTCTCCCAACTTCACAATAATGTTAGCAGAGAATGTATATATTCTATCTTTTTTTAAATCTATTTCTAAAGTAAAATCATTCTTATTGAACTGCGGAAGAAAAAGATCCAAAAGGGATTTTAATTAAATAAATTACAACAATGTTAGTTAACATTTTTTTTTTTTAATATTGATAAGTAAAGGAAGGAATATGCCCGTTCTTAATTTCATTTGGTGCCATGATAAAGTAGAAGCACTGGAGAGTGGTAATCGCAAGAGTAATTTTAACTGCACACTATAATATGCTGGAAGTGACTTACAATGGCATCATTATGCAAAGTCTATTATATTTGTCAAAGCCTTTTAAGTAACAGCAGTGGAAACAGTGAGAAGAATAGCAAGATGGGCCATCAGATGAAGAAGGAATTGCATTCTATGGAACAATATTTGCACACCTCTTTTTGAATCCTCTCATGATAGTTTTAATTTTAGTGCTTCTGCAGGGAAACAAACACTTGTACTGATTATATGGGTCAAGACTTATTTTTTGGTAGATAACACCTCACCATATGAAATTACAAATTTGTAGGACAGTGCAGAACCACTTAAGCATCTATTCTTAGAAAACAAGATTCTTATCTGATCAAACATTTCTTGGTACTTTATGAAGTACAAGTCAGAGGACATTAAGAATCACAGAAGAGAGACTGTTTAAAATACAGGAGACCTAACCACTCAGCTGGATTACACTAGCCAGAATCACTGCCCAAATGGAAAAAGCATGTCCATTTTTTTAAGTAGCATTAGTACACAGTGATTTTTTATGGCATCTACCTGGAAAACTATTCTGGCTCACCAATCACAATACTTTCTATCCCAGCTTATTATCTCTGCAAACCAGTAGCTCAAAACAGCACCATCAAAACCACTTTTCCAACTGTTCAGAACTCGTGCAAAAATGTCTTAAATGGACGGTATCTTAGTATCCCTTACCAGTATTTAATGTAAACAAATACACAAAACATAAAGTAGTATGATCAATTAAGCAGGACGAGAGAGTCCTTTGAGATCTGTGCATTAAACACACTTGCAAGAACTATTTTTCTTTCTGGAAATAATTTTTAAGTATATTACATGAAGACAAAATTAACCAAATCCTAAATCCTTTGAAATACACCAGGCTTCAGAGGGAAAAAAGCCTTGTAGTAGTACTGCAAGAAGCAGCATAGGGTAGGGTTACAATCCCTCTCAGTTTTTAAAGCCATGCACCTAATCCTAGATACACAGGTGTGCACCTCCCTTTTACACTTTGTGATAACATAAAGTCTCCCTAACAGTATGTTTGAAGTCAGTATGTCTACATTGAAAGGAATTCCAATCATATCCACACATGAAACAGCAGAAGAAGCTTTAAAAAGTGGACTGGCTAAATTTTCAGTTGAGCCAGCCCCCAAAACTCATTTTCCACTGCAATTTTTAGAAAGAAGACTCACAAAACTCATACACATATTCATCCCTCATTTCTCCTCTAAAATTCACCTGCATTCAAAAAAGTGGGTTTTTAAAGACAAAATCTTTTCCCCTTATATTTAACTCCATGTTCCTTGTTCAATTTAAAAACAGCAGCAAAATTAAATGTTTTCTTAACGAAAAAGCTACTGACTGCGTGCACTCTAAACATCAACAGCTACTAGAGACATCTCCCAGATTTCATGTCCCAATTGTCTGATCAAGAAGCCTAATTTGTCTAATGCAAAGCAAAACCTCACTGCAGAAATCTGAAACACCATTTCAACTGCTCTTAATTTACCTTTTATGACCCAAAGCAGGGGCTAAGATCTGCACTCCATGCTCCCACCATCTTTTGGGTATAGCAGAGTCTAGTCATGGAAACTCTCCTTAGACAGAATCAATTATTTCTGAACTTAATATAAAATAATGTGAACTAAATAGATCTGATCTTCTTTTCCATTAGATCTAGTACTCTTGAAAAGCTATGGCAGAATTTGCATTCAAGATGCTGACCAATAATGTGCATTTTAACTTACTGTGGCAAATAAAACTTTGTGCCATATGGCTGATTAGAGATATTCTCTCTCTTTTTCTTCTCCTCTAAACAGCTGGGTGAGTAACAACAAGCAAAAGACAGTCAGCAGCTGCACAGTTATCATTACTTTGATACTGCTTGAAGGAATCTAAGCCTTCCACAGGTATGCACCTGAGATTAGAGGCAAAGAATTTTCCCCTCTAAATATGAGAGGAAACAGCTATGGGAGTTATAATTATGTTTTACAGGTGTCATCAGAACAATGCTTCCAAATTTTACCCAGAACAAACATACTCTTTTTCCATTTTGTGATCGAATTTTTCAAAGACCTTCAGGGAAAAGATATTATTGAACAAAGGCAACAACAGTGAGTAAATAAGCATAAAGGCAAACACTTCTATTGCAGACTTCCCAACTTTATCTATTTCACCCGTGCAACTTTAGTAGCTATCCAAGAGGATCTGCAAACAGAGCTTTAACTGTTCGAGCTCTGGGTTTGATTACTGTGTACCAGGGATTCCCAGGCTGGAATGCCACTGAACCCCCCCAGCTGGCACAAGTTGGTAATCAGAGGAGAAATAACCAGCCACATGGCTCTGGCTCCTCCGAAGTCAAAAGGTATCTGGAAATGATAATGGCTGAAGGAACTTCATCTGATATCACCTTCTTAGCACCCAAAGTTTTAGAGGCCACAGGACTGCCTGATCTGAGGAACAGCAACTGCAGCTGGGGCTGAGTGGGAAGAGGGAATTTGAAACAAGAGGTAGAACATGCTGCAAAATCTTGGAAGATTGTGGACACCTCTCTGGCCACACAGCTCTTGCCTCACTTCTACCATCCCATCTGAAGAGGAATTTAATTGATAGCTCTGAAGGGTAATGTATTTTAAGTCTTTCTTTGCTGTTCTTTTATAAATTTAAAAAACAAACAAACAAACAAACCTAAACCACAAATTGCTATGATAATAAAGATGTTTCTAAGACAACTGCAGCTGCGTTAGCTCCTCTCCCTAAGGTAAGTGACCCCACCCATTGAAGGAAAGAAGGCAAACACTTTTTTCAGCCTTCTCCTTCAGGGAGCTGGACACTGTATTTGGGTTTGCACTTTGGAGATTATCAGGATAATTTCTCAGCTTCTTTGGATGATGATTCTTCCTCCTATGTTAAATAAGTGCATGGGAGGAATATCTCCCAGAACAGCACAATTAAAGAGAACAATACAGTATCTATAAGCAAAGCCAACTTTTTTCCATGATATATTTACATTTGAAAAGACTTTCAGATGATTCTCATCCAGTCATCATACTAAAACTCACCACTAGAGCGCCGCACTCAGTCACAGGGTTAAGAGTTTTGAGAGTTCATAAAAAAAGATGTGTAAAACAGCACAAATCAAAGGAATACTTGTACAAATTTCACAAGCAACTATATTGTCTCATGTAACTCATGAATAGGAAAAATAAAACCCATTGGGTGTATAAGGTTTCCAACTAATCAGGGAATGACAATTACAGTGCAGCACTAATTGTGGTCTTTGTGAATACTGAAGGTCTTTTTCTATGCACACAGATACATTTTCAGGACAGAAACCACCCTTTTATTGTTGGAAAGCACCTAGAAATCTCTGGACACTACTCTACCAGCAGCTGTGTTATTTTTCTTTAAGTTTAAATTATTGCACATGGCTATCGTTGCTAGGTAGGACTTGGCTTCCAGCTTTGTAACACTGATGGCTGAAGCCTGGGCTGGACTAAGAAACAAGCAAAAATTCAGAGGTGAAAATTACCTCTGTGGGGGTGGTTTGTATTTGTTAATGCCTTTTTAAAATTGTCTTGGATATTTGCTTGAGCAAGGTATTGCCAGTCTCTGCTCTCCAGGCATCCTAGCACTTGTACTCTTGTTGCTTTCAAGTTCAGTGTCACCAAGATACTTTCAGGCAACAGATCATCTAATAAAGAACAATATGATGTCAGTGTGTAATGACTTCTTGAGAAAAAGAGTGATGTTATTCAGCAATACAAAGAGACAGTCTGACTTTCTTCTCAGATAAACAAGTTGGTAATGAAAGATTTTTTAGAGGTATAGAACAACTGAAGGAAATTTAAAGGGGCATAGCAACTTGCGTGTTAAAAAGCCCAAACACCCACATTTTAAATATTAATAACAGACAGAGCCACTGATTCCATTTCTATTGACAGGAAATTAAAAAATAAACACATAAAAATTCAGACGAGGATTTAAAAAAACATTATCCAGTGACAGACGCTGAAGAAAGGAGTATTTCTCAAAACACAACATTTACAGGAAAGCAGTAAAAATTATCACTATGCTCATGTTTGTACTAAACTCACATTTGATGTAACTGATTAAAATATAGTAGATGGCACTGGTACCTCACGCAGGATTAGAAGTTTTAAGCTACAAATGCTACACGAGTGTACCTTAATAGGCACACAATGCACAGCAGTCAAGCAGTGTCAGGAAGGCTTGAAGTGTACCTGCCTTACATTTCTTCCTATAAAGTCCACTACACTGTCAAACAGTGCTAAACATCTGTACTGTAAATGCAAACCAGGTCCAAATCCCTGAAAATCTGTGTATTTCTTAATTCACTGATGCCACCAGCACTCTGCATGTAGCAAAAAGATGGTCATTAAGAAAAGATAACATGAACCATTTTTAAATAGAATACATTTACATTTACCGCAATCTTATTGCTAGTCTTGGCTTTGCTTTTTAATAGTGCTAAATAGTCACTTGGGAAAGCATGTTATGTACAAACAGTGCACACACAAGCCTAATTCTTCAGCAACTTCAGATAGGACTGTAAAATGCAAGCTGGAGTCCAAAGGCAAGGAGGTAGAGCTCTAGTAAATCTGATGCAAAGCCTAATCTGTCTTTTGTCTGTTCAGTCTGTGGAATATTTGAAAGGGAAGCAAACACACCAGCAAACATTGCACGTTATTTGTCTCAGGGGAAGTTCTGTATTTTTGATCACCCACCCCGTCACAGATAATCAAAGGCAGGACCTAGAAATCCAAGAAATTTCTGGGCAGGTCATCTATTTCTCCATCTCTCTCCCTTCATATGGGTTGCACTCCACCTTATCAGCAGGCTATGCTATAAATGGTAAGAGTCTGTGAAAATAGTAGAGGTAATATTTATATCAGCAAGAACTATTTCTAATGCTACTTCTGTGCGCGCTTTGTTTTAGTGCGCAATGGAGGGGACGGACAGCTTTTGTGGTCTCCTCTCAGTCTGAAGTGCAGTGCCTCTCTCCTAGCGCACAATCTTGAGAGTTTTTTAGAGAAGTGACATTCCTGTTGCTGGCACTGTCACAGGCACACAAACCCAGTTAGCTCAGTGCTAACTGCCTACTGAGTTTGATCATTGGTGTGAGACGGGGTCGCACTGACAAAATACCAAGCACAAACCTGGAAGAGTCTTAGTTCACACTCCTGCCCTTCTAATTTATACTTCAAAAGATGATATTAACTGGTATTAGAACAGAAAATTATTCTATTTTTAATTCACAATTGTAATAACCAGTTAAGAATACAGTAGCATAAAATATCATTAAAAATTAACTGCAAAGCTAGCTAGCAAAATAAAACATATAAAACATCTCCATAATAACTATTAGATGCTCAAAAGCTGTGGTAAATGGTCAGAATTGTACAGTGTTACTTTAAGACAGTGAAGAGTTGATAAGGCTGGTTGATAAAAGCAGCAGCAGGGCCTCTGGCTTATCTTGCACCTGGCTCAGGAAAAGTCTTGGAGGTCTCATGGCCCAGTGTTGTTTCAGCAAGGCACAGGGGAACATCAAGCCTCTGTACCAGCCAAAAGCCACACTCCCTTCACTGTGAAAAACTACACTTGTTATAAATCTGTTCCATTAAGGAGATAAGGGTGTGCACAAAGACCCTCCAATGAAGGTCACAGAGCCTTTGCTGCCGCCTCAGTACGTGGAGGAGGAGGAGGGCCAAAGTGTTTGTTCTACCTCTTTGTCAATTATAAATTCTGACAGGGTAACAGAGACTCTCATTAAGTGCCATTAACATATTGACTTACACATCCCTCAGGACTCAAATGAAGGAGAACATGGGACATGCAATGCATGTATGACCACAGTCACCAAACCCTGTCCGTGACATGCGATTGTTCCGTCCCCTCAGGACAGACCAAAATTTATAATTTAAAAGGGAGGCTTCAGGGCAGAAAAGGCCGGAGGAGGAAAACACCTCTGGAGGAGCAAAACATCTGTGCCTGCTCAGGACCAGCCAACGGACTGTGTCTCTCCCCCTCTCCTGAAGGGACGCCTTGAGGTGAGCTTTGCGCCTCCAACTGCGTTGGAGTACACTCGGGAATATTCATTTATATAAATATATTTATAGTTATTAGAATCTTACTATACTTTCTGCCGTGACTCACATCAGCACTCTGTAGCCAGTGCGTTTGTCACTGGCAATTCTGAACCTGCTTTCCTGTTGTTTCAATAAACCTTCAATTAGCATTTGTGAACCTGGATCATGCAAAGTACTCCTCGAATGAGATCAGGCCCATAGTACTGGATTGATAACTGCACTAAGAGTGCTTCTCCTTTCAGTTCTTCTTTTGAACTCAAACAGAGCTAGAGGGCTAAACCAGCTGAAATGGGGCCCAGCCGCACCCAGCCCCTCTGACCTCTGAGGACTGGCTGGGACACAAGGGGGTTTATTTCCTGCTAAATACCCATACCCTTAATGCAACAGCAGCTCACTCATCCTTCCTCAGTATTACTGTCAATTGATGTCCATATTATCCTTCAGAAAACAGTACAACTGTCCCACAATTTTTTTAATGCAGGAGTCAGATTAGAAGGATACTCATTTCCTGGTAGCATTTTAAGAGTAAAAAACACTATTCATTCAAGGTAGAAGTACAGTTACAATCTATTTCCTTTAATCCTTTTTCTTCTGTATGATTCCACATCTAAAGCTGAGAACAAACATTATGCAGTTGATTAAATACTGTTAAAGATACAACTAAGGAAGCCACTTTCTCTGCTTGATATATGGAAATGACAAAAATGAATCAGCTCAAATGTGGGTTGCCTTTTTTTTTTCATTTTCATTCTCATTCAAGAATTTACAGAAAGCTTTAAAATTGATCTGATGACTTTCACATTGTTTCTGTTATAGTACCTACCCATCAGCGACTGTTTCGAAAATTACTGAATGGAACCCAGTGTCTGAAACTATCATTATTAAAGAGTCTGCCCTATTTTTTTTTTTTTAAACTGACCCTTTGTATCTTTATTCTCAATACAGTAATCTTAATTTCCTTTTTGGTTTGTCTCCTATGGACTTTTCTGTGAACAGAGCAACAATGAAAACAGAGAGTTTTGAAACTATACCTTCTGTACTTGCCAAAATTTACTCTACAGTTTAAGAAAGCCCTGCTACTTAATGTCTGGTATTTTCTTTGGCTACAGAACCCTTTGAAATTCTGACTAGAGTTGTGAAAACCCAGATGATGAACAAGCACAGTAGTGCAGTGTACTGATTTAACTTCAAAAAAACTTCCCAAGTTTTCTAGGCTCACTAGCCTCATCAAGCTAAATTCAAGTCAGTAGCGCTGTTCAAATACAAGTCAGGAAGTAAAAAATACAAAAATGTTTATTCAATCAGAATTCTTTCAATAGAAAGCATAGGAGCTTAATGCTAGTCAAGGGCAGAACCTGGCTGAAAGCCCAGTAAGACAACATCACTGGATCACACATTCACCTGTCTTCTAACTGTGGTACCTGGATGCCCTTCATTCACTGTAAAAACTATACTTTACAAACACTCTTGAGTGTTTTACACTGTAAAAAATTTCCATTCAGTTCCGCTCAAGTTTGGCTGATAAAAGATCATTTCATGCACTTTTGGGAAGAAATAATACGAAACTAGTGCCCTACACACTCCGATTCTCCACAGCTTTGCACAATCATTTATATTTTTGCAAAACACATGTAAACTGGCACAAAGTGCTACCGTTCTGATTTGTCTTTATTTCCCACTGTTAGGAGGAACAGATTAGAAGCAGAAGACTGAAGGGAAGGACTGTAAATCACCCAGGTGACCTTGCAACTGGGAATAACCCTTGATAAACCAGCGTGAACAGCATGGACCGAGTTTAACAGTGCCTGCACCTCCACTTCTGTGCCCCTGACTGGGTGTTGCTTCAGGGATCCCTGATCAGCGAGGTAACAGAAATAAATTTACTCTTTGTGTCCTAGCCCTGACTTTGTGGTTGTCCCAGCTGCCTGTGCTCACTCCCACATTTAAAACAGTTGGCAGGATCTGGGAACAACCATGCCGTGGCTAGCGAAAAAGTCAAAAAAGCCAAAAAAGCCCAAAAAGTTGAAAAAGTCAGGGGCTGGAGAGGCTGTGGTGGTGAATCCCCACATCCCAGGATGGCCCAGCACCGAGCGCTGGACCCCTGTGGCCACTTTCCTCGCCACAATGGCTACACCGGAGACGTGGCCCGAAATAGATGACGGGGTGGTGGTGAACCCCCACAGGGTGGAGATCGCCATGCGCGGACTGCCCTGGAAAGCGGCATCCAAGTCCTCCCGCAAGCTGGCGGGGAGGCTGGGGTGGCTCTTGGCCACGGGGCTGAGAGCTCTCGACAGGGAGGTCATGGCGCTGCAGAGCAAGGTGAGCGAGCTGGAACTGGTCACCTACGCCCGAGCTCGCGACTGTGAGGCGATAGCACTGCAGAGCAAAGTGAGGGAGCTGGAGTTGGTTACCTACGCCAGAGCCCTGGAACGCGAAGTTACAGCGCTGCTGAGTAAAGTGAGAGAGCTGGAAAGGGAAGTTGTGAGTTTAAGGGCTGCAAAGATGATTGCACATGAAGCAACCACCACTCAAGCAGAGCAGTGCTATGAGCAGCAATGCACTATACAGCAGCTGGTGTCACCTAGGCATAAATATGTGGAAAATAAGGTTTTGATCTCCCAAGTTCGTGCTCCAACTATGAAATCTTCACGGGATCCCAAGGAACGGGATGGAAATATTTGGAGTGAGTACTCAGAAATCGAGATCGAGATTTAGCCAGATTTGGCAGATAGTGGGGTGGCATAGATCACACATACTTACACTCTGAAAGAGTTCGAATTATGCACTCCTAAACAACGAAATCTTTTGAATTAGAAATAATAATTCTAGATGATATAGTCTCGTGGGGATTATGGCAGATGACTGGACCAAAAAGCAAAAAAAAATCTGCAGAATTTTGGTCCAAGTGATTCCAAGGCACCACTATACATTATACCCTGATGGAAAAATGAATTAAAGATGTAGCTTGGGCACTGCAAGAAACTGAAAGAATCACAAGCCAAAACAGCATGACTGTACACCCTCAGTACAAAACACAGTGAGGACCAAAAATCTTTCAGATGGTGTCTTTCCCAAAATATTACCCACAGAGGAAATGGAATTGTTTATACCAATGGATTCTGCAAGCTCTTAATCTAGATGTAATCATTCATATAATGTCTTCTGACAATGCAGTATAGTTCTCTCTATCTTCTTCCCTTTATTCTATATCCTCTGTTAATATCATATTCTCAAGTGCTTGTATTTCATGTATCTTTGATTATTTCCTGTGCCTTATCTAGGGGGAAATGCACTGGAACTATGTTATTGGTGTCACAAACCCAACATCCAGTCAAAGTTCAATCCCAAAAAGCACAAGCCACACCTCTCCAATCTGTGCGACCAGTTACCCCATCTCCATTTACCAAGTCTGGAGTTATATTAGCAGAGGAGCTGGAGCAAGAGTGTATGTATCACTGGACAGAGATGACACCTGCTTTCCTCCACAGGCTGGTTTGGTGTGCTTTTTAGGCTTGTACTATAAGCACATATCTTGGATACAATTCTGCAAAATCAATATGAAAATACTTGGGTGTGGTTGTTTTTTACTGTAACTAACTTGTTATTATTCTTTCTGAGAAGTGTCTGTAGAGCAGGTGGCATGTGCCCTCGTGTGAGGTTTAACTCGGACATCCAAGGCAGCTGCTCCCTTGAATCTGGGAGTAACTGCTGTACACCATGAAACCTTGCAACATTGGTTACTGAAGAACTAAATCCCCTTTGAACATCATAAACTCTGTTCTGAGTTTGAAGGCATGTGCTGCTTTGCCCTGGCTGCAGAACCAGTTGGCATGGAGGATATCATTCAAAATCCCCAGGACTACAAATCACAACCTACTGGTGGTGCCTGACTGACAGTGTGGGTTGCTTCCCTGACAGGAGGGGTGGGACACTTGGCTCACAGCATTATATGCTAATTTGTTTATTCCTTTTCCCTTATGCTTAAGTGCCTCTGTAAATACCCCATCCCACATTTCCAGCCCTAGCAGCAGTGGTCTCTTGAGCAAGGGGGGGGGAAATTGGGAGGAACGGGTTAAAAAGCGGAAGACTGGCGAGGAGGACTGTAAATGGCTCAAGAGACCTTGTAGCTGGGAATAACCCTTGATAAGCCAGTGTGAGCAGCAGCCAGTGATCCCCTGGCACGGACTGAGTTTAACAGTGCCTGTATCTCCTCTGGTGTGCCTCTGCTTTGGGGATTCCCCAGTTAGCGAGGTAGCAGAAATAAATTTACTCTTTGCATTCTGTGTCTGAGTTTGTGGTTGTCCCGGCTGCCGGTGTCGACTCACACCCCCACCCACTGTGCAGAGGTGTCAGTGCCAACACACTGCACAGGGGAGCAGAGAATCAGGCCCCACAGTCTCTTAAGACACGTTAGCACAGGCTCCTGTAAAAGGATAAGCAAGGACACTAAAACCACTGAGGAAAAGAACAATAATGTTTTTCATTGATAATGCTATACATGTTCTTAGTAATGAGTCTCTCTCTCTACTCACTCTAAGTAAAGCAATTGGCATGTTCTTTAGATAGAGCGGCAGTACAAATACAGCTGTGTATATCTGACACACAAGCATTTGATTTTGGACTTGCTGAATGTTCAGATAGTTGATGAGATCACTGTTGCTGCACATAAAAAGCAAGGTATCTGCAGTATGCCTAATTCTGATACTAATCACCCTCCTCAACAGACTGAGAACCTGCATCAGGGTCACTCCTGTGCATCTTTTCTTGCCCTAAGATACGTTTGCAAAAAATTTCTATTCACCACAGGGGAGCTGGGAGGAGAATGCCTGGGAATTGATGGGCATCAATTGTGCCCACAGCTGTGAGTTCTTCAGTTCTGGCTGCTGCAAACATACTTTCAGGTCTTTTCACAGTTCTTTCAGAGCAAAAGAAATGGAGCCTATTCCTTGGTGTTATTTCAGCAGCCTCACTGGCTTCAATTTCTCTCCCTGTGTTCAGTCAGCTACTGTACCTGTCACCTATATGAAGACTGAGAGCAGAACAAGAAAGGTAGTGCAATCCTGCCATCAGACTGTCCACTTAAATGTGGACAAAGTTGCGGTGTTGGGATTTTGCATAAAAGGTAGTACAAATGATGTTTGGTAGTTAAGTAACTAACATGGATTCCCCTGTACAACAGTATTTTCATACCTTTCCCTTGTCTGGATTTCACAGCTACCACTGTGCTACAGCATCGCCCGAGTCATATGGCCTTGCCCCTTTAGTGTCAACGAAAGCGAGTTTGGTTTTCACTGCAAAGTATCAGAATGTTTAACAATAAGATTTAAAAGAAAACGCCAAAGAGACAGTAATGGAACATATTCTGTATTTGTTCATTACTCCTGCTTGCCCTTTCCAGTAACATCTGCTTTCATTCCTTACTCCTTTTTCAAAGAAAGTTCATTATAATTATACTATAGTGGTCACCATCAAAAAGTCAGCATTTATACACAGTTACTACAGAGCAGCATCTGAGCAACCACAGTATTATTTCTACACAGAATAGGAAATAACTGTGGTGGCCCTGATACCACTGAGTGGTAAATGTGGTTCTGTGTTGCCTTAGAGATCTTCACTGTACTGGCACCATACCTGTTCCAAGTTACTTTTTCAGTGACAGAATAACAAGGACTACATTAATCACAACAGATATCTACTCGATTAAAGATACATGCACATACTACATACCTAGAGCCATCAGATCCATTAGAATAAAATAAAGGCACTGGAATATATAAAGTAACAGGAATTGTCCACTTCCTCTTCTGTAATTTTTCCTCTTTACATATATGGTATCCTTATAAATCCACATATTTCCCGTTACTTAAAATCAAAGATGTTCTGTTCTTTCATTGAATTCTCTACAAATTACAAAAAATGGCTGTTTGTTTTTCTTTTGTTCACAGAAATCATTGAATCACCCTTTGGTCTCAGTCAGATCATACCTGGTATTCCATAAATCTCCCACAAAAGTGTGTTTAAGATGGATGCTTAAGACATTTCAGAAAGTCTTTTCAGATTTGCTTCTGTCCCTCTCTGAATAGATTTTTTAGATCATTAAAAGGAAAAAATATGCAGTTTTTGATAAATAGGCTACTCCCCTACCTTAGTGTTAGATAAGATGTGAGTAGACCAGTTTTCAATTACGTTAGCATATGATATATGTGGTAAGGCATTCCTAAAAGTGTGCTAAAGAGGTCATCTAAAAAGAGACATAGGAGGAAAACTTGGCCAGAACTCACGAGAGAAATGAACAGGAAGCACAGCTGACAGAAGTATGACTGTATAAATCCCACTTACAGCAATTCTTACAAAGCACATTTGAAAAATAAATAGCAGTAACTCTACCGCACATTTAGTGATTTTTCTTAGGAGATCCTCAACATTAACGCTGCAGTGTCTCTGTTGCTCCAGAAAAATCAGAAATGAGCTCAAAACACCAGACATGGCCCAGAAGTCCCCTCCTTACTTCTGCCTCCTAGTCTTTAGTTTAATATTTAAACAAGGCCCAAAGTATGGCTACTCCACTGTGTGACTTAGGCTGTCCATCACTGAGCTCCTGGGAATGTCACACTCCATGTGACTGCTGTGCACAAACAGAAAACACCACACAGGTATATCACCCTCTTCTTGGACCTCTGCCTAATGTTTCCTTCCCTCTCACTCTTGATAATACTCACTCACATGCTAGCCTATGAAACTGCAGCCAGGCTCCTGGGTGTCACTGAAACCCCAAAGTAACCGTCCAGCACACTGAGACTATCTAGCTGCAGCCAGCCCAGGCAGCTGAGAGCACAGGGAGGGAGCCTTCATCACAAATAAGGAAGAGCATTACGTTGGTACAGTCAACTAGATCAAGTCATGACTAGCAAAGATGCCACCAAGTTCAGGCTGGATTTGCTATTGACAAGGGTAAAGGGATGCTCCACAGGTGAGAAGAGTGTTAGCCAGAGTCTTCCTAAACTCTGCTTGAGCATTGCCTACTGATGCAGGTACAAATCCATTAGCAACAATGGCCCTGACACAATTTCTCAAAAATAGATGCAGCTATCAAATTGATATGAAATGAATCAGAATTTATGTATTTTACACCCAGAAACTCTCTCTGCACCCCTCACAGAGCTGGAAGAGCTACCAACCCCTGGTGCAAGCCAGCCTGCATAGCAGGGGCTGCAAGGAACAAGCTCAGTTCTGGCAACCACATGTGCATTCCCTGGATCAGGACAGGCAGGCAATGCTCTTTGGTTCAGTCCTAAAGAGGCAAGCTTACTTTCATTACCAGAAGAATAGAGTGGAGATGTAGCCATCTCTCTTTTTAAGCTCTAGGAACTTGCTTCGAACCAGACCAGTAGTAATGACAGATGTCAGCTGTGCTTTAGGAAAAAAAGGAGAGTCTAGTTTCCCTACAGCAATTCAAGCCACCAGGTATGCGGATTTCTTACCAATATTCACCTACTCTTTTACCAAGAAGATAGGCAATCTAATTTTGCCCAAATTATTTAGGACTTCAGGATCACAAAGCCTATTCTTTAGCCTTCCAGAAAAAAGTCAGTATTTCTGAGACTTGTGAGCCTTCTTCCAGGATTTGGGGGCTTGTACCCTAAGCTGGGGTGTGATAATAAACCATCTAGGCAGGCTCATCCAAACCAGTGGATTTCAGATGTCCAAATCAGTGCCAGACTTTCTGGACAGGCAACACTGGGTTGGGCTGCATTTTTAGCTTTCCCCATGCTGTATTAGAGCCGACTGTAACAATTCAGTTGTGCCCCTGCAAGCTGTGAGAATAGCTTCAAGAAACACCAAGA
Organism: Oreocharis arfaki; assembly: GCA_013398015.1. Taxonomy (NCBI): domain Eukaryota; kingdom Metazoa; phylum Chordata; class Aves; order Passeriformes; family Paramythiidae; genus Oreocharis; species Oreocharis arfaki. Next base: position 395,386 of record VZRR01013060.1, read on the forward strand.
AATAATCTATACATAACACTGAGATACAACAGAAATACACTGTGGTTTCAATACTGCAGAGACCAGTGATTCCCATTTACCTAGAGACACACAGACACACAGATTAAAATAGGAG
>VZRR01013060.1:400500-443000 GCA_013398015.1 Oreocharis arfaki
CTCCAATGAAATATTATCTGCTTTGCTGTTTTATACACAGCAAGTTAACATGACACACAATACAATTAAAATGTTTCAGTCCAATTTCTATTTTTCTTGTAATTTCAAATGGATGTGAATTAAGCAGAAGGCTTCATACAAGTTCAAATCTGCCCATAAGTTAGAAGATCGTCAAAAGGTTAGTAATTTGTATTTCTGAATCTCTTTTTAATCAGGCCGGTGGCCAGGTACAAGGACATAGCTAAGGAACTGACATGGTTGTCAGAATGAGGGCAATCAGAGGGGTGAGCCAACATGCTATTTATTAACTACAGCTTAAAGAAGACATCTTTCCTCACCCTCTTACACAGAGGACAAGGAAGGACCTGCAAGAGAGACACCATGAATAGAAGAGGAGGAAAAAAACACCTTCCAAAACCTGGAGGGAGAGGCCCTGGAAGCAACTGCCACTGGTGGCTGCTCAGCCCCTGCACGGTGGGAAGGTGTCAGCTGAAAGGCTGGGACACCTGCCCTTGGAGGGGAAAAGGGTGAGCTGAGAATTAACCTCGAAGGCATTGCGGGAACCCAAACACAGATGTTCTGGCAAATAACACCACGTCCCTGTGGACTGTGGGAAACAACCTGACAAGAGAATGCATAAACTACTTTGCTGCCGTGATTTCAAATATAGCTATGAGGCTTTCAACGCAGAGAGGGAAGGAGAAGTTATCATACCTGAAGAGGAGGGTGAGGAAGGATGAGGGCTGTCCTCCTGAGCACTCCCCGTCTGTGAGAGACCCCCACCTACTCCGCTTTCTTCAGTAATGTTAGAGGACCCTGGTGTTGTCGACCTGCTGACCGACTGAGACTCTTGATCACTTCCAGACCCGCGCCGCTCATCGAGACCACCTTGAATTATTTCATCTTCTCCTTTCCTGTCTCTTTTGTGGACCCTGGAGTGAACGACCACTTGGTGGTACGTTCTAAAAACCCTTCCGCAGTCCGGGCATTCAGTTGGTTTTTCTTTTATGTTTCCATGACTTTGTAAGTTGTAATCGAGTCCCTGGTTCATACCATGTGACAAAAAATCTCTACTGCCTTCTAAAGGGTCTAGTTTGCTTGGCAAGTCTCTCTGATTGCCCATTTTAGTGCTGTGAACCAAATCAGCAGGCATTTTCTGCTTAGAGCCATCTGCTCCTACTAACACATACTCCCGCTTCTCCTTATCAAACATAACTCCAGCATTTGCCAAAGTGTCTTCGTGGCTGCGCTGTATCTGCTGCTCTTTAGACAAAAAGCCATGTTCCATGGCCATTCCCCTTGCCATAAGCTGCCAGGCCTGATAGCTGTTTACTGGATCCATCTCTGCTGCTTTGGCGGCAGCTTGTAACCTTTCTATACAGCTGGATTTCAGAGGAGGCACCAGATTGAGACAGCCCAATAAAGAATGTTTATCCCCTTCAGCAATACTGTGGCCAATGCCAGAAATGGGCGAAAGGAGCTTCCCCAAGACTTCTTTCTCTTTCATGGGCATGTCTCCTTTGTTATAGATTTGATTTTGTTCGCTTAAACTTGCTTTGTCAGGCGGAAGAAACCCACTCTGCAAACATGATAGATATCTTGAATACAAGTTTGCATGAGCTTCCTGGGACATGCTGCTGAGGGAGACAGGTACTTCAGGATCATTAGGAGATTTGTTCTTTACAGATAACTTATTCAGGTGAACTTTCATGTGGTTTTTAAGAAACCAAGGCTCTTTGAATCGCCTCCCGCAGATCTGACAGCAGTGTTCAAAGGAATCCTTGTGCTTTCTCATGTGGCCTTTTAGGAACCAGGCTTGGCTAAACACTTGGCCACAGACCTCACAACGAAACTCATTGGTGGATTGCTCCCCATTCCCGTTGGAGCCCTGGCCCTGTGCTGACTCTGCAGTTATGTGAGCCTTCTCCACGTGGCTGATCAGCTCCTCCTCCTGCGAGGCGGCAAAGTCACACAGAGTGCACTTGTAAGGCTTGTGTAGGATCCTTATGTGCCTGTCCAGCTCTTCTCGCTTCTTAAACTTGCCTTTGCAAAACGTGCATCTGAACCCGGCTGTCTGAGCGACAACTTCTTCCTGGACGCTGACTGGCTTTGGAGAGGGAACAGGGTTGGAAATATCAGGCGTGTTGTGATTAGGTGGCACAGACAAGTTACAGTTTGCGAGCGGCATTGGCTGGGCGTGCTGCTGTGCTTTCACATCAGGTCGTGGCTGCAAGAGGCTGCTCTTCATCTGCTTGTCCCGAAGAATTGCTCTCTCCTCCAGCTCATGTAAAAGTCTGTTTTCCTCTCTGACCCTTCCACGACCTTTGCCAAGGTTTCCAAGCTTGTGAGTACGCAGGTGTATCTTCAGGTTGCCTTTTTGAGCTGCTCTGTGGTCACAGTAGGGACACTTGAAGGGTTTCTCTCCAGTGTGAGTTCGCATGTGTAGCGACAGGATGCTGTTAAATCGAAAGCGCTTCCCACAGAGGGGACAGGGGTACTTTCGGTTTTTCCTGGCGTCATCCTCTATGTCACTCATCTGAGACATAATCCCTAGGTTTTGTCCATTTAAGAACTGCTGCAGATCCACACGCCCGTTCAAGCTAGTATCGACCTCTCTATTGAGCTGGTTTGCCAGCAGGGCCATCTGGCTGCTGATGGGCTGGTTTGCTATGGACATGTGACTTTTGTCTTCTAGGGGTACTGACGCCTTCTCCTCGGGGTTCTGCCTGTTCTGGAGCTCCGGGAAGGCATGGCTGAGCTGGGAAGTGATCTGGTGCAGCTTCTGACTCATTGAATATTGCCCATTGAGGATGGTGCTGTTGAGATGGGCGTCAGCTTCTGGCACAGCTGAAGAAACACCAAGGCACAAACTAGCTTCCTCCATCTCTGAAAATCAGAAGATATTTTAGATTCAGACTGTGAAAGAGTTACAAGCATTGAATCACTGGCGTACAATTTGCATTTTATGTTTTACCTACTCATAATAACGCAAAGGAATTAGTATAAAAAACAATTAAAAGTGTATTAAGTGCCAACTGTGCTACACAATTTTGATCATACATGCACTTTCCTCATTCTGCATGTTTACCAAGAACTATTAATTACTATTCTAAAATATGCCACAATTTCAAAATCTAGTTATTACAGAAGGGGCAACGGCTTTTTACCACCTCCCTTGTCCTTCTTGTGAAACTGCACCTGTCTGCATTTCTAAATCTATAGAAAAAGGAATCTTATGCATCTCTTCCCTTTTCATTAAAAAAGCCAGGAACCCCCCCCCCGCACCCCAAAATAGAAATCCATTTGTAACTTTCGGTTCCATTAACCATATTCAATATATTACACGTTCTACAATGAGAAAGATAGGTTTATGATTTGACAAAAAACCGATGGTATGATATTTACTGGTGTACAATAAAACAAGATAATGTTTTGGGAAAAAATAAAGGACAAGCTTTAGAACAATAAAAGGGATTTTGCTTTAGTCAACAAAAAGTGCAGTAATATCTCATTAAGCTGATTAGTATGCTGCTTAGAAACAGTACTAGGTGCTGTAACACATGATTATAATCATAAAAATCCTTCAGTGTTTGCAAGTAAGCATTAACGAGGTATATTAAATTTTAAGGAGACTGCGACTAGCAGCTTTGTAAACCTCTGAGATTAAGATTTAACCCTTCTGTTACAAAACATTGTTATTTTGTCATTTTGAAACCGAGCCCTTCAAAAGGCACACAAATTATCTTCTGCCAAGTCTTTTAATTCATCGTTGAGAACCTTCAAATTTCTGTTCCTAGGAAAACTTGCCAGATTATAGAAGGAATATCTCTACCCTTCGATGGGTAAGAGATGTGATTTAAGACACTTTGATTTGTTTTAAAGAACTCTCTTATGGAACTAGATAAAACCAATTAAAATCTGGGGAAGGTGTTGTGGAAAGCCTCAACAAGTTTAAGAACTTTAATAACTTTCCTAATACACAGTAATGACTACAAATTAACATCACACTATGTATATTGCAGGAAATTAGAATTCAAAGCTGTTTGTTAAACACAAGTGCTCTGTTCTGGTCTGCATAATTGTCCACAATAATCCATCCTTGCCACTTCTCTACTCTATACAGATATAATGTATCTATAAAATTCTGTTTAAAATATAAAGTTTCACATAACTAATTCATAAACTATATGATGCTATAAGGTTATATTAGAACATAATTAAGATTTTTGTTGTTCAGTGAAGTGATTTGACACTTTATTCACTCACAAAACTACTGAGTTCTATACGTTCTTAAAAATTAATTTGGTCAACCCTCTCTGTGGCTTTAGCCAAAAGCATTTTTTTACTCTGCCTTGTACAAAGGCTCCAGGCACACTCTGGGTGGACACCGTTCCTCACACAGCTTCACAGTGGCCACTTGATGGACAATTCAAGGTCCAGATCTGGCACATACTTAAAATGCATGTAATTGTGCTCGTGGGAGTAGTCCAGTAGACTTCAAAGGGTGACTCTTGAAAGCAAAGTTCCACACATGATTAAGTATTTGCAGGATCAGGACCTGAAAAAAAAAGCATGGGAGGTTCTTCGACGGGAGACCTCTTTGGTCCTGACAGGATGGCTGAGGTTGTGACACAATGCAGATCTTGTAAGTACAGTAAAGAGTTATATTCATGTGTATTAAACATGAACACAGGCTACCTAATTTTGCCCATACATAAAGCAGATCTTTTTCAAAATTTAACAGTCCTCTGATTCAGGTCACATGCTGGGGACCCATTGTTTACATGCTGTCAATGTAACTATTTACAAAAATATTAAAGAAACCGAATATACAAAAGGACCCCACTTAAGTTTAGCTTGCAGTGTCTGATTTCCAAAGGTAGGGAGAAGGAGAACATAGTCAAGCCAAGTGTTCATGCAAGGCCATGTAGCAAACAGGGAAAACTCTTAATTTCCATTCAAGTTTTCTGTGCAGCAGACCACAATCATTCAAAGCGTGGGTACACACAAACACCTTTTTTTTAAAATTTTTTGAAACTTTGCTAAACTTTTGGAACAACTCCAGTTTCATGTTCAAAGGATTAACTAAACAACTTCAGACTTGAGGTGCTTAGATCTGCTACTGCCTGAAGCTGACTGAGATTCTGGATATCTGTCTATGAACATCTTAAAAAAAAAAAAAAAGAACAAAACAAATAGATAACAAGAAAAACCCCAAAATCTACTTTTTGTCTGGATTCCATATACCAGGAGTGTTATTTCTCCCCACCATGCCAAGGGATGTTGGCAAACAAGAACATGACAATTCCAGAAATGCATAGCATGTGCAGACACACACATCCATTAAAGAAGGTTTAGAAAGGTCTTTCTGAATTGTCATTATTCTATAACAGCTTCAAAAATGCAGTCTAAATTTTTTTTTTTTTGGTTGATCTCAATAGGACCTGGTGCTTTTACATGCTTAGAAAGGTTTGGGTAGTTAATTCCAGCATTTTATGCTCTATCGAAGTTTGGAAATGCTGACAGATCCCAGTGGAATTTATTAATTCTGATGTTTAACCCTAAGCATCAGTTCAAATGTATGGTTATTTGGACTGGGGAGGGGAGTTGTGGTTGAGGGTTTAGTTATTCTGTGCCTCTTTTTCAAATATAACTTCAATAAAATAACAACAGCAGTTGTAGCTGGAACATGGTTTGTCCATTTTTTCCTTTTTGCTATTTTCTGCCTTCTGAAATCATACAGAGCCATATAATGTAGAATATAGACAGAACAAGTTTGAAAAAAAAATAAAGGCATACCAAATCCATAATTTCTCATTTAAAGTCTAACAATTTTGGATCAAGTTGGGGGAGCCTAACCCACACACATGGGTCTTTTGGCTTAGGAAATGTTACACATTTTTGATTAAATATGCAGAAAGGTCAGCAAAGCCTCTGCTTAGTGAGCAACAACCAGCTCTGAATGCTGCCTACTCTGATCAGCTGTGCAGTTTCTGGGACCCAAGAACAACCTCAAGATGTACAGTTCTTCACTTAAACTGCGTTTCCACCCTCACCTGCCCCTGCTGCTTGCAGGCCTGTTCCTTCCTCTGGCTCTGAATTGTCTCTTCTTTTCCTGACTCCAACCTGGTTTCATTGCAAAGTATAACCACGGCACTGAAAGTACTGCCCTGTGAAATTTCTGCTCCTGCCATGCCCAGTTACAGCTTTTCTGAACATAGAGACCTTGCTACTGTTCAGCTCTCACAGAAATCATTCTTGGTATCCTTTAGCCCTTTCACAGCAAAACGTACCAAAATCTCATCTTGTATCCACATGCAAGACAGAAACAAAACTCATCCTCATCCATCATCCCACTATGAATTAGATAACTCAATCTAATTTGCCTAATTTCCCTAAAAAAAAATTAGCAATTTCATTCTCTGCCTCTTTATCCATCATCCCTGTCTAGATGTGTGACCAGACAGGGTTACACCAGCTGGGGTAAGGGGCTTTCATTCCCCAGAGAGGCTCCTGCAGTTCCTGGCACCCACCTTGGTGTCAAGGTATTCAAAAATAAAAAATCTTCAAATGCTGTTATGATGCTCCGTGGTAGGGAAAATATATAGCTTTCAATTTATAAATATGTGGTCTATCACATTATTTTCATGATCCTGATCTCTCGTATAAGGAAAGCACAAAATGATTTGCCATCTCTCGAACTGAGAACAGAAGCACAATGTTCTCTGCAATCAACAAATGTTTACAAAATCTACTGCAAATCAAATCTGAGATTGTTAAGAAATTCAAAATATATTTGTTGAAGTTTATTTAGTAAATTTCTGACCTTTAATTATCTCATCTGTTGTGTAAAGACAGTGCCCCTCAAGATGTGGCACCATATAGAGCATGTTGGGATCAGGAATGGTTATGGGCTGCCCTTTCTAACCTAAATAAATCCTCAGCTCTTGCCCAAGTGAGTTGCTGGGGCCAAAAAGCTCCAGACTGACCCCACTGCATACACGGGCTACAGCCCAGCTGGGCTCACATTGCCCTGGGCAGGGCAGGAGCACCCTTGGGAAGCACCACACCGACCATCCGAGGCCATCTGGCCACGTACTGTGCCCAGGGTGCAGGATCCCGTTCCTCTGAGGAGGAGCTCAGCTTATGAAACTCACAATGGGATACAGATATTATAAAAACAGTCTCTCATCTCCTACATAAAGGTACAGAGAGACATTCAAGTCCCTTTGATGATACTAATAGTTATTTTGATTTCACTCACATTTTTGCCCTCAAGAATATTTCCTGTGATATCAATAGCAAAAGTTCTAGCTTTAGCCATTTCAATTGAACACACAGATTTTATTTAACTATTTGAAATGGATTACTGGAATTTAAAACCAATTATGACACCAGAAATGCCTGTCATCACGACTACATTAATGTAATACGAGAAGCTCAGCTTCCTCTTGCTGGAAACAGAGTGAAAAAAAAAAAAACCCACGGCAAGCAGAATGACAGAATTTAAAGATAAATCTGTGCCTACGCACACATGTAAACATATGCAGGCACACGCATATCTGTACACAGACACATATGTGCTGACACACACCTGTTATCTTTGTAAACAGATGGACCAAATTCAGCTCTTATTTACACCTGTTCATTCCTGCTGGACACACACATACACACACACACTGAAGCTCTCCCCTCTACAGTGCTGTAGAGAAAACAGTCATTTTAAAACCACTGTTGTGCTGTTATTATAGCTTAGATTAGGTTAGTTAAAAGATTTACAGTTCAGTAAGCAAAGTAATGCTTTACAAGCTCACGTGTTTAAACGACAAGCTCGCTCTGGCCCTGATCCTCTAAGCAGTTAGAGCTACACACACTGTTACTTATGCCTTCGGAATATAGACCTGGTATTTATCTTTCCAGCTCGAAAAATTCACATATATCTACATTATCTTGTGGTCCACTGGCAAATTCTAAATACTCAAATACAGACTGCTTCAGTTCTTGGCAACTCGTAAACAGGTATTGCTGAGATCAGAATATATATTGAATTTTTATTAAATATTGTTCTTATTGTTGCAGCAGAAACAGTTGAACTAAGGCTGTTACAAGCATAATACACTCCTGTTAAGACATACAGAACACCAGACTACTGAACCCTTTCAGGGTCATTAAACAGCTGTAAACATTATTACAAAAATAAACCAGAGATTTCATGCTTACATTTTAGCCCAGAGCTTGGTGTGCTGAGCAAGTACATTTTTTTCATCTCTTACAATCAACGCTGGTGACATTTGGGCATCCAAACAAATTACATCACAAATATTACTGAGGTGGGTAGGATACTGAGCAGTTTATTTGCCAGATGATTAATATATAAACAGTAGGGCAGGATAGATGACCTACTCTTCTTTGACTGATTTGTAGGCAATACTAAGAGACATAGATGTAAATAGTTAGATTTTAACAAAAACATGTGTGCATGCAAGGGGAGGGGAGAGATCAGCTGTATTTAATGCCACCAGGACAGCATTATCCAGTCTGATAAAATGAAATAAACATTAGGCCATATTCTATTCTCATTTTACTTATGTAAAATAGAGTAATTGCATCGACTTCATAGGAGTTTTGGTTAAGTAGGTGTCCTGTTCCTTGGGGTATAATATAATTATATTAGGAAAATACACAGGTTCTGGAGTATAACAGGATGTCTTTAAAAAAAGAAAGTTGGCCTGCAGGTAATGTGTCCTATCCATTTGTTTTTATTTAAATATTATTAAGGCTAGCTTGGTAATTCGTTATCACTATTAGTCACATTAGCACATTTAAGTTTCGTAGGCATTGCAAAGCACATGCAGCTTGTAATAACCGAGAGCTGGTTTGAAGCAGGAGGGGAGCACAGCCTGCCCAGAGCACTGGGGGAGCAGGGCTGCCCCCATCCCACAGCCCCAGGAGGCTCCCAGGGGCTGCAGCCTCACCCCAACACCCATCTCCCAGCAGCCGGGACCGCGCAGGGGGCAGCTGGGAAGGCATTCGACAAAACTGTAGCTGCTTTGTAGTGCTGATATTTAAACAAGCTGCTTATTGATTCCAAAACAAAGTACTCCTTTAGTAACAACAGAGCCAACTCATTCCACAACAGTTTTTATGTCTTAAAGAAGGGTTAGCAGAGGGATTTTGAAGTTTCAAAAGTCATTAGCAGAGAGAAAATGGTTTGCTGAGGCTGTACTTCCTTAGCTCTGGGCTGGGAAGAGAGTTGTTTTCCAAAATACCTGTTACATCTGTAGGGTGCTTTCTAGTTAGCACAGCCTTTGGGACTGATAACTGATCAGTGGAAGATAAATCACCAGAACAGTCTTTAGCTGGTAGCACCCATGGAGTGGAGGACTGTGAACTGTTTGTGATCACAATCTAGGAAGATGAGCACACAGGAGAGGAGAGGTCATTTATAAATCTCACTCACTGATTAGAATAGAAAGATTAGAAGAATGCAGACAAGCTGTTTGATTTATTGCTACTTTGCATGTGACTTAGCAAAATCTGTTTTCCTTCTTATTTATTCCATTTCACTTGCATATACTTAAGAAGTCAGATCCAAAGAAGAGAAAGATAAATAATTGGTAGTGAAAGTCCAGTAGATTAAAAAATAAAAATAAAAAATCATTTTTTTTTCCCAGGCACTGGTTGCATCTGGGATCATTATTTTTTAGCTTATAAACATTGATTCTCATTTTACTTTTTTTTTCCTAGTGATCTCTCGATGACAAAAGTAAAGATAAGAGTGATACCAAAATTCAAATTGGAGCCTTATTTGTGGAATGCTTTATTAAAATAAAGCTTCTGTTACTTTAGAACCAGCAGTTTTTAAAGTAAATTTGTTATTTTCATGTAATTTGGAATGTATACAACTGATTAAACCCTCTCCAATTTGATCAATTTCCTGTAGCTCCTATCTGATCATTCACTTTAATTAATCTAACTGGCATCCACATCAGATTGAAGAAACCTTAAAATTAAGCTTTTAATGAACCACTTTACCATCACAGAGTACAAATAAAATAATAAAATGCCTGGAAGACTTTGCAAAGCATATTTATTATTTCATTTTTTGTCATTTTTACAGCATGGAAAGGGCTCTGAATCTCCTATTCTCATCTGAGGACACTGCACCACGCTGGAAGTCTGCAATGCTCTAACCCATTATATAATATTTAAAGATACATAATGTTGACCCTATTAATCCTGCATTCCTCACACAGGAAAGTTCCAAAGAAAAGGCAGAGCATTTCAGCTGGGTGAGGACAGGAGGATCAAGCCCACTGAACCAATTCCAAAGAGATCAAGAAAGAAGAGCTCAGACCACGGAACTCAAAGCATAGTTTGAAACAATTTAAATCAAAAACTGTAATGCTGGGTTGATGATTTTATTTTCATTTCACAAAGGCTTAGACATAGATTTTGTGCACAACTAAATATAATGTCAAATGCACATATGTCCCAAAGATTAAAGTATGAGTGACTGTGAAATATTCATATGCGATAGCCCAGCGAGATTTTGTTCACAAGGGCACCTGTCAGAAGCATAAGCTTGGATACAAATCATCAAATAAGTCTGTAAAATCATTACTAAAATCCAGGCATGCAATCAGATAGTCAGTTGTCTGAGACTGCTGGACTGTAGCCAGCACAGTGGCTCAACAGACTGATGCTTTGGTCTTTGCAGATCCTCAGGGCCCTGGTTCAGCTCCTCCTGCTACTGGTCAGGTCAACTGTCTGTACCTAGTGTTGACTTTCCTGGCACTTAATGCTAGGAGCAAAGCAAAAAAACCCGAGTCCATAAGTTGCCTTTGACCTGAGCCACAGAAACATCTGCTGGTTGAGTCACGAACTGCTTGTTGGCCAAGTTTAACAGGAGCCCAGCCTGTTGCGGATCAGCTCTCTCAGCAGTAGGTGTCACTGCAATAAATAGATGGATTTCAAGGGACAAAGGCACACATTACCAGGGAAAATGCATTAACAGAACATCCCTGAATAAAGAGAGTTTAAAAAAGAAGTATGTGGTCCAATTAGACTTTTCCTTTAACTTTACGCAAAATGTTGGAAACCTGGTTTAGGGAGGAATTAAATTGCACGAGTGGGATTGCCAACAACAACGGCACCGTAATTCTGTCCTTTAGTCCTGTGTCACAGAGATCCTTTAATTCACATTAATCACCTCCCTGCAATCCCAGGTCTATTAGGTAAAGACTGTTACAGTTAAACCTTTTAAAAAAAATGCTCTCCAACAAATTAAGTAATTTTCTCTAGTGGAACAAAATACCTAGTTATATGGAAAGACACTGCACACTCAACTGTAGTTGTAGGACTGAAAGACCACAAGGTTAGCCTATTTTTTGTCAAATTAGAGAGCCCATACCCAACCCTATCTGCATACAGAACAAGGAAAAGGAGAATGCTTATAACAGCTTGGGGGGTGGGGGGAAGATGTCTCAAGTATAGATTTAATTAATAGAATGCATATTTTGAAGAAGCAGTAACCAATTTATATTTGAAACAGAAATATTTGGTATGCCAAGTAATATCACAGAGATGTCAGCCAAGTCTACACCATATTTGGTTTCATTATCACAAAATGGTTTGTAGGATAATTAAGGATGCTCCAAATTGCATGCTATTGAGTTAGACTGTAGACAAAACAATGCATCACTAAGCATATGGGCTACCTGTGAGGACATCAAGACAGAAACTACGTGCCTAAGAAAATGTTTTAAGAAAAAAGAAAGATTAATACATTAAACCTTGCATAACCTGTTGCACATGAAAGAGAACATATGTGACAATATATCCTCCCAAAGTACATATATAATACAACTGCATGTATTTTATTTCCAGTAATCTTGAACAGGGAACAAAGGAGAGGAACAAATACAGAGAGAACGAAAAGATAAATTGCTGCATTCTTCAAGGTCATTATATTTAAGAAAATCAACATTTAAAAAAAAAAGGTCACCCCCATGAAAAGCATAAAGGGCCACACTACAAATGTGGAAGGAGTTAAACACCTCCTTTCCCCCCAGCAGTCACTCCCACCAGCTCCTGTCCTGGTAATCCCTAAAGGCCTCCAGCACATGGAACACCAAAGCACACTGTGATCAATTCAATGAGAGGAGAGGGACGCCTTTGCTAAATGTTTCTTTGCTGGGTGCAGAAATATCCAACATCTTCATACAATGTAAATGGAAACAGGTAGAAATTCAGAAGTAACTTGCCCAATTTCAGCGCTCCCAAAGGCCATAAAGACACCAAGGTTTTCAGAATTTCAGCACTGTAGAAATAAATATCCCTAACTGATCATTTCCACATCTCATTTAGGAAAAAGCTTGCCATGTATCTTGACTTAAATAGATGGCTCATTCTCTGTAAAGAAGCCAGAGACAGAGTCCAGAACTCTTGACTCCCATTGCTTAGTCCAGTATGCCAGATAGCTTTCTTTTAGGAATCATAATTGACTGCTGAAAAGACTGGGTTTTTAACTCATGGCAAACCTGTCAGCATAAAACTTTTTTGAGAAAATACTGGAGTTGTGGGTTTTGGTTGTTTTTTTTTTTAGTAACTGAGATTCTTGGCTGTTAATACCTTCTATCTCCAAATTCTATCTTTTCTCTTCCCTCAATCCAACTGATTTATTTTTTCCTCTCCCTATAACACATGGACTTGGAGACAAAAACTACCACACATAATTTAGATGGTCACAGTGATTCTTATATATGAGTGGCTTCGATGAGTTATTACTCATCATATTAGTTTAATACTAATTTCCAGGGAAAAAAGAAAAAAAGATAAAGCTGAGAAAGCCTAAGTTTCAGTGGAATGAGATGGAATAAAAGATGCAGCTGAAATAAGCAGGGATGCTGGGGAGCAGGTTGATGCAGGAAAAATAGGACAAACATTGCTCAGAACACCCCTTGTATTTGTGGTCTCCCAAAATGTAAAAAGAGAAAACTCCTTGCAGAATGAAGTAGAAAAGATAGATGAGGAAACACCACACAGAGTAAGGCTAGAAAGAAATGTACTTAATTATCACTCAAGTAAAATGAAACAGAAGAAAACACAAATCCTCTTTATTCCATTGGTGTTCTCGTCTGCCCATATTCTTTCTGATATATCACTGCTTCTGTCATTTAATTTTATTAATTGATCACTGTCATGAGCACAAGAGCAGAGCTGGGAACTCTAAGGCCAACTTGTACCTCCTAAGCTGCTTTCCCACTGAGATAAGTGGCTGAGGCTTTCCAGGGTGTGGTTAGCAGTCACTGCACTGCTCAGACACCCATCCTGGGGTCAGGAAGTCTCCAGAATACAAGCTCTTTATCATACGTCCTCTTAGAGAAGCAAAAAGAAATACATCACACTGCTCTTTCAGAGGGATGAAGACAACCCCGAACAGGAACATCGATATTAAAAGTAACTGACTTGGGGTATTTCCCCGTATTTTCCCAGCTGCTTTTAAAATCCTCTCAACCTGTTGCAGGGAGATTATTCTGCCTCACAATAACCCTGCCTCTTCCTCTGAATGAAGGTCCAAATTAGTTGCAGCAGTTCTGCAGCAGAGCCAAGGAAGTAACAACGTCACACAAGTGACAGGAAAAAGGGTCCCATCTTTGCAGTTCTCTTGGCTGCAGTGAGGTGCAGCCAGTGAAGGGAGCAGAGAATCTCCTCCTCCCTTTGCCCTGAGGGATCAGGTACAGGAAAGGGAATCATCTCATGCATCTCTCCAAGGAAGCAGAGATGTGAGCACTGACTGTGGTCAAACAGGGCATGCATTTAAGTGCAATGGCAGCATGGCCTTCAGGATCCAACAAGCTGGGCACCCCCTGCTCTTTGGGCACCCCTGTTTTATCTGGGCACAATAGCTTTGATCATTAAGAGAAAGGGCACTGAAAACTTGGCAGACACATAGCAGATGGATGAATAGGGGGGAGAAGGAACACTATAAAAATACAATAACATTTCAAAGCTATCTGAAGGATAAAAATCCTTCAAATAATTTTGATGTTAATTGCAAAATTCCAGGCCCCTTGGCTGAAAAGACAGCCTCTCATGGTGATAGGAGAGTGGTAACGAAGCTGACAAAGAAAGTCTGATAAATGCAATCACAGGATGACAGACCCTGGCAAGTTCAATTATGGTTGCAAAGTCAGGTGGGAGATGGACTCTGCTAACTGCAATATATCCTTAGCAGCCAGCTCTGGCCACGAACGGCCCTGACCAAACTCCTTCGAGTGACTGACAGCATCCCAGGAGCCTTCGGGCCCATGGCAGGCTGAGAGCAGCTACAGTTGCTATCAGAAGCACCACGGACTAACAGGGAGGGCTTTACTGCAAGGTTTCAATGCAACACACAAATAAATGCCATAAACTCTCAGTGAAACTATTTCAAGCCTCTTGAAAAGTCTGTGCAAATGAGCAGTTTGTGTTCACTTTCTCCAGCTTGTGTAAAGCCTCTCTCAATGTTGATTTACACTGCTGCAAACCTGTGTGAATCCAGGTAACTCCAGCAAAATACAAAGCCAGACAAAAGGAGGGGTAAAGACTCGGCTGTTCAGTTTTAAGGACCTGGCCATGGGAGGCAGTGAGTAGGCTCCCACTACTTGCAACAGGAGCATCAGAGAGATCCTCTTCCTGCAGGACTGAATCCCAAATGCCCCAGAGCTGACAGCATTCAGGAGTTCCCACACAAAATCACTGCTTGGGCAATGGTATTGCTTCTGTCACCCAAGCAGAAACTCATTTTTCTGAATTCCAACCCCTTGCACCTATGCTTAGGAATATGGACATCATTATACCTCTTTCTAATTAAAAGGATTTTCATCTCCTTAGTTTTATACTTCAGAATAGACTAACTATTCTTATTTGATGTGAGAAAGCAAGAAGTAGATGTATAGAGCAAATTGTGGCTTCTCATACTTCAGTACAAAATTATCTAAGAACTTAAGTCATGTTTAATCAAAGTATCTGGCTTCCTTGTAGTTTTCCTTTCTTTTTTCTTTTTTTTTTTTTAAGTAACAAAAAAAGAAGTATTTTCTCAATTTTTCGTTGTTGAATTTTATTTTCCTAGTGACTTTTTTAGAAAAAAAAAAAAACAAACTCACTGTGTTATTAAACAACTTCTTTGTTCTCCTTCTGGGTTTTCCAAAAATATTGTAAAATGACAATGGTATAAAAATTATACTGTAAACCATGTAAGTACTGTGAATGAGCAGAATTATTCATTTATATCCCTGGCTTATGAAATGCCCGTATCACGTATCCTTTATCCAACAGCAGACTCTTTTAGCTTCAATCACAAGAGCTAACAATATGTTATTGATATGATTTCAGGAAGCTGTCAGCAGGCAGCTTCGCTTTCAGCTCCTCAGCTCTGGTGAGCGCACACAGAACGTACCTGTGCCTCTCCCGCAGGAGAGCTGGCAGCAAGGTGCACATTCCTGTCAGCTGTCACAGCAGAATAAAGAGAAACCTAAACAGGTCTTCCTCACTAAACACAGCCTCACAGTCCTTACACAGCGAAAACATGCTGCTGGTTTCTCTGGGAATGCCCAGCAGCCCCGGTGTCCGAGCACTGAGGGGCAGATCACTGTCCCTGCAAAGAGCTGGAGCAAGGAGCAGCAGGGCAGGTGACCCAAGGCACTGCTGTGGGCCCTCACCCTTCTTGCCCCATGCCCACCTCCTCCCCCAGCTGGCCTTTCACAAGTTTCCTCCTTCCTCCTGCGCCCTCCAGTTCTACTCAATGCAAAATCAATAGGAAGATGAGTGAACAGGGGGTAACAAGGCATCCACCCAGCCAGGAAGCAGAGGGGGTGAGATGGTGCCTGAAGCTTTGTACACCCCAAGCCAGGTCCCCAGGAGCTGTCAGAGCCTGACCCCTGCACATGGGGGTGCAAATCAGGACCCCCGATGTGCTTGTGCCCCTGGTCCTTTGGGCTCCTCTCAGAAAAGGAGTGCAATCGAAATGAGAGGTGAGGCTCTTCTGTAAGGATGCAAACTTCTTCCTTTTCAACCACTTCTATTTGAAGGAAAAATAGAGTCAGCACATAAGTGAGTCCAGTATTTTATAGATTATATTTATGTGCTACTTTATTTTCAGGATCGGAAGAATAATCACAAATGTCAGAAGCCACGACAGGTAAGTCGAAAGTGCAGCTCTTTCCACTTTAGGAAACCAGTGGGTTTTAAAATTAGTTTTTATATTGGCTTACAAGCTTTTATAACAAAAGAGTATTTTGTACTATTAGATGTTGGTCATTTTTTTGTCTGACAAAGAGCAATAACAGGCTGCTGCAGGAGTTTGCTCAGTTTTGGTGAGGTTTTTTTCCTCCAAATGATCAGAGAAAGTACCGTACTTTCAGGATGTGCCTTACTTGCTCTTAAAAGGGTAAAACAAAATATTCTTCTAGCTATTCTAAGCCTGCCATATAAGTATTATGCTGTTACAGATTTCAAAAGGTTAGCTTCAATGAACCTGACATCAGTATAACCCAAAATAACCCATTCAAGAGAAAAGTAAGAAATAATTGCTGTTTTCTCTTTTTTTTTCCTCAGCTATATTGCTATAATGATTTTGCATAACAGATTGAACAAAGTGCTGTTGTGACAGGTGGTAGAATTCAGCTAGTAAGCACAGAGACAGGGTTCAATTTAGTTTGTGAATCCTTTAATTGTTGTGCAGCTAATTAAAGAAGGTTCTTTACACTCGCAAGTGTTTACCGTTGCTAGTATGCATACATGAAAAATTAAATTGTGCCTTCAAGGGCTGAGAACTATAGAAAAATCATAGCTGATTCTGCAACATGCTTACCAGCTCAAAATAGCTGCTTTTCACAATTGGAATTTGTAAAACTTTTTGCTAAGCAAATATAGAGCTAATTAGAAGTGTTCGTTGGACCAATTAACATTTAAATAAATAAGCCATATTGCACATTTCACAGTCTTTATTTAATGATGCTTCTTAACTCTTTGGAAAGATTCCTTTAAGTACAAATAAGTTGTCATAAAAATGAAAGACAAAAATAACACCATAACAGTATATTCTATGCTTTTTTCTTTTTGCCTTGAAGTCTTCTCTAAAACTCTATACCTGTTACTGGGGAAAGGGGGGGTACACAAATCTGGTTCCTTCTTTCATCTTGTCAAGCTACCTTTCCACCTTTTTGAATGCAAACAGAAAAACATATTTGATTACTATTTAAAGTGTTATGATAGCTCTGTTTGTTTTGCCCCATGGAACAGAATCTGTTTTAGACAAAAATTCTTGCTTTTATCTCATAAAATGGCCATTCCAGCCCAAAAGAAGGGTGTTCTCAGAAGAGGCTGCTCTTAGAGCAAGAAAAACAGCAGTTTGAAAGTTGCATATACAAACACGATGCAACAGAAAAAAACCTAAATCTGTTTTCCAGGCCTGCTGTTTGCATTCCCACAGCAAAACCAGCGCCGCTGCTACACCTAACCCCAGGGCTGCAATTGCCTGTCTGCTCGGGGTCAAGTGATATTTTGCTTTCAAAACAACTGTCTTTTAATTTAACAGTCCCTTTCAATCAATAAGACCCCTTCAGCCTGCGCTGAACATACATTTTCTCTCTCTCTTTCAACCTCCAAACTCCTGCCTAACACAAAGGTTACATTAAAAACAGGGGGAAGGCTTCTTTCTACTTTTTTTCCAAGATGCATTGCACTACCTTGTAATCACACTAAGAGCTAACGTGGAAAGACTCATTGTTGACCTTGGCTTTCAGCAGGGAAAACCAAATTAACAAGGACCAATTAACATTCAAATAAATAAGGAAGATTAACAAAGAATACTCTGCATACCAAGAGGGTAAAATAAACTAGAGGAAAGAGTACAGTATCTCCCTCAATCAGGATGAGTGGAATTCTCCAGGAAGGACACAAGCCCATCAGGGCACAGAAGCACACAGCCTGATGAGCTCCAGAGGGGATGTGGCCGTGTGGGAAACAGGCAAAGCTCTCTCTTTGGAAAACCCTTGGGAAAATGTGCAAAGACCTCACAGTCCTGCATGATGCTCCTGTGGAAGGAAAGGTGCTGCCCACCTGTCTGGTCTCTGCCCTGCTCCTTTCTCCTGGGGCTGTTGGTGTTTGGGATGGCCTCTTCTGATACTGGGCCACGAGGAGCACGTGGCTTTGAGCACACAGCTGGCCAGCAGCAGGCCAAGGTAGACTCTGCTTGCATGGATTGTCAGTGTATGATGTTTCTGACTAAATTTTCAGTCAGAAGGGTGTGTTTGGTTTTGGTTTTTTTAGATCCAGTAAATTCTGGTTAAAGTCAAAGAGAAGCGGCTAAAGAATGCCCAACAGCCCAAGAGGAAGGTGTTTGGGAAGTCCACAGGGACTGGAAAATTCATGACTGGTTTCAAATGTACATTCAGTTACACTCCACCTGAAGACTCCAGCCTAAATTTCTGTGCTAATTAGGCAGTTGCTCTGAGTACTGAGTTGCAAAATACATATAGGAAGTTCTCAAAATCTCATTGTTCAGAGCAAACCTGTCCCTACAAAGCTTTAATTTCATATACTTCTTTAACCTTTCTTTGAGGGCAGTGGGGGGACACAAAGGAAGCTGAAGCTGTAACCTGGAGCTACTTTTAAGGACTCCTTGTGCTATGGATCAGAAAATGCTACACCAGGAAGGACGAAAGGTGGTTGAACCCTTTACCTTCATCATCCCCTGCCTCTTGCTCTTCCCTCAGGTAAATCTCCAAACATTACTTTAAGTTGGCAAAATTTCTCCACCATTCTTGGATATCATTACCCCAGCAGAACAATTAAATTCCCCACTAACTAATCAGCTGCAAAGCCTGTCTCCTAAAAGGAAACTCCTCCTACACAAAGGTTATGAATAATTCTCAGAAGGTTACAACATGATCTATCATTTTAAGTATTTGGATTTGGAGTACTGGTTCAGGCCTCTAACTGACAGCCACCTTTATGAATAGTTAAGAGTTCACAGAGATGATTATCATGTACTATTTAAATATGTATAAAGGACAAAGATAATAACAATACTTTGCACTTTAATAGAAGCTTCTGTCTGAAATTCTCAAAGGAGAGCCGAAGTCCTCATGAAGGCACAGTCACAGCCCCTCTGACCTGCACAGTTGGCCATTGCTATTATTCTCTGGAATCTGGTAAGCTGTTATTGTTAGATTTCTCAAAAATTATAATGTCTGCCTTAACTCGTAAAGCAGTTGAAGCTTTACTAAATGAGTAACCCAAAGTGAATCACCATTGTGGGGATGCTGACCAGTGCCCTGTGCCGAGGCAGAAAACAGCATGGCACACCACAGGATGCTCTGCAGACCCCTGGCCCCCGTTCTCCTGGTCAAGGAGGAGAATCCTCCTCATTCCCAGGCTGAAACACCACTGACTGATGAGCACGCTGTCCAACTGGGAGAAAAGCTTCTCCTGCTACTCTTCAGGAATAAGCCTTTGTGTAGCCTCAAAAATAATTTTAGATTTTTTTTCCCAGAACTAAATAAAAAAAAATAAGAGTGGGCTCCACTTGAGAGCCAAATTTTCTTGCATGAAGAACACTTTTCTCCAGTTTGTTACAGACACAGGAGGTTTTATATTTAAAAAATGTTTTAAGTAATCCATTGCTAAATGCCCTATGTTGATGAAGTCAGCCTCTCCTGTCTTCTGATCAAAAGGCTGAAAGCAAGTGACCCTCTCTACCATCCCATAAAATACAGAGGGAAGATTTGATCGTGTTCAACAGCATCTTTCACAGAAAATATGAAAAGAGCTACTAAATAGAAACAGAAGTGTAAAAAATAGAAAGCCCAAATATCACTACCAATCCAACGCAACTACAAATTCTGAAACGCTGCCAAAAAGTCGCTTGTGTTTGAAAACTGGACCTGGACAATTTGAACTTATGCAAATGGCATTTGTACAGCAGTGGAACCAAAGGTCCTCCTGAACTTAAGGGCATATTTACAGAAGAGTCAACTGATCTTGAATAATTCCACCAATGTATTAAGAAAACATGTTTTACTTCCAACATTACTAATATGTTTAGTATACATCTCTGTTTCTTAAACAAGTACATTTCCTAACCAATTTTGAAAAAGGCAAAGGAAAAAAAGTCCCAAAGTACCCAAGCTTTTCTGCTTCCTTTTACAGTACCAGTTTTCCTTCAACATTTTTTAAAAATTCTCACAAGAGTCAAAGAAGAACAAATTACTTTCAGATTTCTTGCAGAACTTGCAACAAACATAACTGTTATAGAGAAAGAGAGAAATGGGGAAAATCTATTTCAATGTGATTGTTTTCAAATACCTGAACTAAGTGGGAATGAGCTGGTATCAGGAAATCCCTCTGCAACAGGCAACTTCTCTCAAAACAAAATGCAGTGATGGAGAGAACTGGACCAGCTTTGTCCACTGGACACTTTGTCCTGTAAAGACTGTGTTCACTTCCTCTTTCTTCTCTAAAAACCTCTTCATCTCAACGTAATTTCCCTACCAGCACTGTAGTCAGTCACAACCTTCTGTGGTGTTTTACTCATTTGTTTGGTGTTTTTAATTTGGAATGGTTGTTTTTGTTTGTTTGTGTTTAATTTTAGATCAATTTGTTAAATCAGACTGATAAAGTTACTGAAATAACACCCCAAGCCTCTGGCTGCACTAGTGCTATCACAATGGAACTCTGATCTCATCCTGGCTCCTATAGCAAATAGCAAACAGCAAGAGACTGAACTCCCTCAGCTCAAATACAACCACCCAAAGTCAAGCTAAATTCAGCATAGCTTTCACGGATTCAGAAGATCAGAAAATTGGTTTACAACAACTTATCAGAGAGTAACATGTTAGCTCAAGTTAACTGATTCACAGTAATTTTTAGTGTACACGCTCCTGGCAAACGTGGTGTAAACTTAGCACAGCTTTCAGTGAAAGACATATTTCACTGGTTTCATTAGGGCTCCACTAACACACTGCTCCTCGTGTGCTGGGAGGCAGGAACCACCCCAGAGACAGCTACAGCAGCTGACAAGGGTAACCTGGGTATGGGATCAGTACTTACTGCTGCATCCTGTGGTCTTTTGCCAGGGTTGAGAAAATCAGGTATTTCAAACTGCAGTTTGTTCCATTAAAACACCTGTGTTAAATTTGTCATGGGAAGTTACCAGACTTTTCCCGAGGGTCTATTTGCTGTGGAAGTTGCACCAAACATGCAACAGGATATGGGCTGGCAAAAGTAAATAATAAAAATCACAATGCATCCAAGGTGCATGATATGCAGAGACACCAAGATTTAAAACAGTGAGAGATACAAATTTTAAAAATATACTTGGTGGACCCAATCCAAAGCCAACTTAGTGACAGTCTTTGCAATAAACCTCATGAATTTTGGTCCAAACTCACACTGAATCAGTGACAAAGATTTATATCCATATATGGATCTCAGGGTGGAACTCCAATCCATAGAGAGCTGAAGCTTATTGTTGCAAATGATGACCACATATACAGGAAAATATTTAATTTACCCATATCCTGCAGTCGTTAACACAGAACAAAAAAATCAAGGTGGGCATCTACAGTTAAACCTTTTTTCCCTGAAAAGTTACTTTCAATAAACGAAGACAATCTGAATTAAAACCAAACAACATCGGCCTGTAACGCATTAATCACAAAACATTTTAAAGAAAAAAATTCACCCGCGTGTAATTCCATTATAAGCCACACACCATTTAACTACAGCAACACACTGTTCTAGAGTTTCTCTAACAGATTGGTAAGGGTTTCACCCTTCTTGTTCCTGCTCAAAAATATCTCTGTAGTACTACTGAGTTGCAATGGAGCATGAAGTTGGAATACAGGGAGAATGGGGAGTCCTACCTTACACATTACTGACTGGCTATATCAGGTTTCATGAATGAAAATAAACATAAAAATTCAAATGGAAAAGATATCCCCAGGAGCTTCCAGTTCTTCATGCATTATTTCACTGACAGTGGAGTGCTCTTCCACCGGTGGCACTGCCACCATCAACCCAAATCACTTTGGGATACATCAGCACAATACAACAGCATTGATGAGAGGATGCAGTGATACAGAGGAAAAACAGTAACTAAACAAAAATGGGCTGGAATTATTCCTAATGGTAATTATTTTCTTTTTTTTTTTTTTTTAGACTGAAACCAGTATAGAAAAATCTTTGCCCTGTCTTTGATTTGCTGTGTGCAGCAAGGGAATACTGGGTTCAGACTGATGTGTCTGTGCTGTTGGTGAGGGAGCAGGTACAGTGCTCCGTGCACACAGGAGGGGTCACACTCCACAGAATCTTCTTCTGTGCACATACAGAGCTCTGAGCAAAGCATGAATCTACACATACAGGTAAAACTCTGCTCTGGCTCATTTTAATTGGCAAAAATGTTTATAAACAAAATTTCTGCAATTTCCCTTTTTGTTAATGATTAATTTCATGAAGCAAATACAATGATCAAATTGAAAATAAGTACAGGCTTTTCCTCAAAAAGTTCCCATAAGAATTCCTATTTATCATCTCCTTCCAACATTATCATCAGGCCTTCTACTTATATGATCTTCCATGGCAATCAGTTGGCAGCAGCTATATATCCTAAATAACACTTTCCCTCCTGAGGACCGCATACCTTTGGGATACCTAAGGGACTCTTTCATAGATCAAGAAGTATCAGTTCATTTGGAAGATCTCCTGTACAGGAGGGAATATAGTTTAATAAACATTTGCAATGAAAACTTTTTGGAATAACCAAGCAGAATGCACACAATGAACACTGAAGTTGCTGCTCTGTCCTCACTGTATCTTCACTGATTTCCACTCCACAGCTTTGAATGAAATTTGTGAACTTGCCCAAACATAAGCACAGGCTGAGATACATTCTTAAATTAAGACTGCCAACCATCAGCACCGCTTGTGAGAGATGTCACCAACCAAAAACTTTGCAGGGTTTATTTTTCTGTAATATCTCATGTTTCAAATTTCTATAAGGCAGAACATCAATGGTCATTAGTATGTTATAAAGCATTAATTGTAACAAGTTTCAGTAGCTGAAGAGGGAATCAAAGTGAATTTTCAATCAGGAAACAGACAAGTTTATTCAATAATCTTGAAATCTCAAGCAGATGCAAAGTCACTCTGCAGGTAGAGAACAACAGATGAGGGAAATGTAACTTGTAAACAAATACTGCTGGTATTGGCTGGAGCCATTTCTCTGCCAGACTACGATATGGGCTGGCACAGGCTATGACTTGCACGTTCTGTTTTTATTATAGTCTTTTTTTAAGACACAATCTATCTCATCCATTTGTAGCTGCTCCAGTACCTCATCTATCCGAATTAGACACCCATCTTTAAAGAATTAAATCCTCCCAAGATCCCAATGCCTTCTCTGTATAGACAGCCTAACTTTTAGCCAGCATTCCCTTATCTTGTGCAGGAAAAATAGTGCTCTATAATCCAAACTATACCATGTATCTTACCAAAGGGCAGCTGTCATCTCCATTGCCTCGCCATGAGCACTGCTTTCAAAATCATATTTTACAGGAATCAAGACCAAATTGTTACTTACAAGGTTCATTTTGTAAAGACATTAATTAATGGACTGCATATGGAAGCGAGTTGGGAAATATTGTGCATTTTGTGCATTATTTTGTTGGCAAGTACATCATTCTAGTAATTAATGTTGACATCTTTTTAAAATGCATTAAGCAATATAGACAACATATACTCTGCCCAGTTTTGTTTGGGCAGAGAGGTGGAATACAGAGAGAGTCTCCCATGTCTGAGCACTAATACTGCAGTAGGGTCTTCCATTGCCTAGAAAGGTCCCAGTCTGTCTTGGTAAAAGCTACATTTTAGGTACAGTTCTGGACTTCGAGGACGTTTTTGAGACTCTACTATTCTCACAGACTGCCAGAGCTGTAGAGATTCAGACTCAGTAACATTCTTAGTGAACCATTCCTTTAAGGACCCCCATTAAAAGAGTCACTCCCTTCCTTATGGATTTCAGGTAGAAAAGCAGCTCACTGATATGTTCAGACAGACATCAGCTCCCTTTCTCCTCCTCCTTTGCTCCCATACTTAACCAAATACCAATCTAAGCATCTTTTTATCATTCTCAACAAGTTTAAGCATCTTAATTCTAAGGTTCTAGATATGCAGAAAATTAGTGCCCTCCATGACTCAAAGCTATGGCAATTTTTTTAGATGTTTATTGACCTGTTTATTACTATCTGTTTATTGAACTGTTTTCCATGAATCTGTCTAATCCCTTTCTGAGCCTGCTGATGCTGTCTGCCTCTACTAATTCCCTTGGCAGCAAGTTCCAGAAGTTCACTACTCACTGTGTCAGGAATTATTTCTTTTTGTCTACTTTAAACCAGTCTCCTGTTACTTCTGCTGGGTGTTCTAGCCATGGGTTTGAGAGATTCAGTGAAAAAGGGGGTGAGGGTTGTGGAAATGGTTTTGATAGAATTTTTTTTCCTTTCAGCTATCCATTTTTTCCAAGTGAAAATAACATTATCCATGCAGGGCTACAACACAACTCAGAATGTAAGAGCCCAACACGACACAACAATATTCAATGAGCAACCCCACTAATGCAGATTTGCTAACACAGCCTACAGAATTCTATGATCTAGTCATTGCTGAAAAGACAATCCACTTTAAAGTGTCAAAGACCTCTTCCATAAGTTTATAATCGACCCTTGTACACAGAACTTGAGAATGAGACCATTTGAGGATTGATAGCTTTGTCACAACCAAAAAAATTCATCTGTCATGACTGAGATTCATTCAGTTACAGAAAAAAATCCCAAACATTCTTACAATTCTGACTAAGAGGACGAAAGAGCAGAAAATGTCAGAATGAAGCATTCACTACAGGGTTTTTTTTCAGAAATACCCATCCAAATTTGGGTTTGAAGTCTACATAGACCTTCCATCCAAAGCCAATTTAACTGAGAGCCCAAGGAAAATACATCCCCATCTGGCACGGACTGTTGTTCCAAGCTGTGACCAGATGATTCCCTCCACCCTCACCCTCCAAAACCGGAATGACTATAAAAAAATAACCATTCTCTTAGGGTAAAAAAAAAAAAAAAAAAAACTCCCGACCATGGTTGAAGCCAAATGGCCCTTCAGGCTACTACTGAAGAATCAATTACATTAGCTCTAAGCCTAAGAGAGTCCTGGGGACAATCAGTCAGAGCCATAATAGCTGTGAGGGAATTGTTAAGCAAATTGAGGGATTCTTTAGGTAATTGGGATTGGACAACCAGGTCATACTTAATTTGAAGCATCCATTCCATACAAGTGCTTCAGAGGTACAGTAGGAACTAAAGACAGTAAAGTCTAATTGTGCTGCTCCTAACCCAGTGCTTTTAAAGGGACACCCAGCCCCAGCCCCGGCCCCCCATTCTTGTGCAGAATGTTTAATAGGATTGTGCTCACTCTCAGCAGAGGAGGATTCAGGTAGCTCCTGCAGGGTCAAACTGGGGAGCTGAGAGCTCCACAGCCTTCTGGGACAACCTGCAGTGCTTATTCACAGCTTGAGCCAGGGACACTAAATGCTCAGGGGTTTCTACCAAAACTGAGAAGGAAAAAAATGGACAATCCACCTTTTTCTTTAAGACAGTCCATAGATACTAAGGATGCATATTTTTTCTCTTTTTGTTGTTGACCATGCATTTAGCACGCTAAATGTATGCTTAGCTAGAAATTCTGGTCTTCCAAAGAAACTCTGCAAGAACTCACAACTCCTGCTTCAAGCTCTTCAAATTTTACAGGCAAGAAAATCCTCGGTTCTGGGAGGTCACTCTGAGGGGGCTTTCGGATCAAACTGGATTTTTCATCCTGTTAAACAGGGAACTATTCCAACAGCAAAAAGCTCTCAATTTCCTTTGTTCACTGGCACAACTTTCAGAAAAAAAAAGGTGAGCCCAAAATCCATCTTCATGTCCAGTTTGCTTTTGGAGAAACCTGTTGCAAGCAGCTACTGCTAGCATTTTTGGGCTTCTCCAGAGAGAAGCAAGCCATTTGGGTTGATACAATAGGGATTGCAGTCCCAAGAGAAACTAATTCTTTGTTGGATTGCCCTGAAATTTCACAAGGTGAATAAAATGAGCCAGCAAACATGGCCCTGAGAGTGCCAGCACCAAAGCTGACAAATCTATCTTCTTGTCTCCCTTTCCTCTGATTCTTTTCTGGAACTAATTTGAGGAAAAACCCTATTTCTGGGTCTCCTGGCAAAGAGTACCTCAGATAATTGCCCAGAATGGAAGACTCTGCTGGTGCCACATTTCTTTGGCAAGGCAAGAGAAAAACTGGGAAAAGAGGGATAAAGAACAGAACCTGGATGGCTGAAGGGTGCCAAAGCAAGAGTTTTGAGCCAGTTGCCATTCTGCTTGAAATCTGCAGTGAGGAGCCCAGCAGTCCCTGCTCCCAGCAAGCTGGCCATGGCTTAGAAGAATTGGCCAGAGCAGGCTCTGGCAGCGCAGCTGATGACAGTGAAAACTCGGAGCAGCAGACGGGCCAATAGCCCATTGGTAGAGGTCAGGAATATCTGATCATGCACACTTCTGCCATTACAGAGCTCTCACGGATTACAGATCCATTCATTTCATGCTCCTGTTCTGGAGGATGCTTTAACTGCTTATCAAATCAGTTAGCACTTTTCTAGCCTTGACAGAACAAGAGCCAACAACAGGCACCGGATGCAATTCTACCTCTAACGTTTAGAGTTGCGACATGATCTATTCAGCCAGGCTATATCCTTCTAAAGTTATCCCAGCAGTATGCCAGCAGTCACCCAGCAACAACAGCTTCTAAATAAAGAAACCATGTAAAACAAACAAACAAACGAACAGACAAATAAACAAACAAAAAGTAAAATCCCTGATCTGGAACATACTGCCTTAACTGAAGGGAGTCTTTCCACTCCACACACTACACTAACACCAATTTAGGTGAGTGAGCAGGCAAACTGTCTCCCATGAGACTAGTTAGGCAGGCTATGGTATAGCAGCTCAATTGCCTGGACAACATCAGGAGTCAAAGTCTGGGGAGCACTTGAAGAGCGCAGCAAATAACCCATCTACAAAAATAATCATCATCAAAAACAGTCATCCACAAAATTTTTGCCAATCACTACTTTGAAAAATGAGCCATCACTTTTTGTGAAGATAATGGATGGGAACTCAGTCTATGTCACAGCTATAGAAAAAAAAAACCCATTGCTTTAGACTACAGGGAATGTGGAGCACAGAGACTTTGAACTCAGAGAGTTTGGTGTAGAAACGGCCGTGGCTAGATAGTATCTCTCTTTTGACCAGAGTGCCGCAAAGAAATCTATTTCTCATCTAGGAAGAAAGCTTAGATGAAAAAGTTGTTCCAGCAGAATCTTTAAGAGACCTTACTTGATGCAAACTTGGTGAAACTTCAAGAGCAGTGAAGATCCTCAAATGAGTACCCACAGGTAGAACAGAACATTTACGAGATGAGTGATAATAATCTAGCTTCTTCCAAGCTCCAGGTCAGCAAAGGAAGCAACATGAAAATGTTCAAAGATACTTTTGGTAGCAGAAACACAATGCACTCTGTCTGTTCTCTCCTGCTGCATGCCCACAGTCATTACTCTTGCTATGAAAAGAAAAAAGCAGGTATATGAGGCAGCTGTGCTTGGCAGAGGCTGCTTGCAAAGTAATAAGGGAAGGCTGCAGACCATCAAGATTATAAACATCATCTATCTCAACAGTGTATTTATTTGGTCAGCAGAGCTAAAAAAGGTGTCAGCCTCTTTTGCTGGAGCGTATGTGCAATGGAATACTAAACATCCATGGGAATCTTTGTACAGGCACATGAATTAAAGACAAAATTCTAGATGCTTTGTTTGGAACTATTTGAAGTTCTGACTTAACATGCACTGTGCTTTTCAATCTCATGTTTCTTAAATGCTGCTCTACCTTAGAATAGGGTATATTCAAAAACTGGAACACCATCTGAGAGAAACCCCTCAGCCACAAGGCGGGTCCTTTTTGCCAGAAAAACAGAGAATATGGACCACAAAAATGCCAGTTTCAATCACAGCTGATAAGATCACGACACACATGGTGTTAATTGGTCTAGACACTGGGAGATTCCAACTGCTTCCATCCTGCTACATTTCTGATACCAGCAGACTACCACAAAACACCACTGTACTTAGGGTCAGACTCCAGCTGCCTTCCATGTGCGGACACAGTGGGCATGGAGAAGAGGGAGATTTGCTTTGACACCCAGGAATAACTGCATCACCTTGGGAGGCTGCATTTTAAGTTTTGCTTCCGATTATAATTATAATTACTTGTTGATGATCACCTCCCCTTTTAGCTTAATTTAAAATGCTTCTGAGTTGGAGAGATGAATGACTAGAATTATCTGGGAAGAGCTGGAGGGGTAGGGGAAGGACATAAAAGAACTTTAGCTGTTTCAATTCTTGTCATTGGCAAAAACCCTAAAAAATATTGCCAATTAATTTTCCTCACAGTGGTAAGCTTTGTAATTGTAACCTGTAACCAGGTCTAACCATCGTGTTGCTTGGTTCATGCTAATTGCTGACTGTTGTGACCAAACTATGATGCTAAAACTTTCAGTACAGGAGGGGAGGAGAAACATGGCAGAGGAGAAACTGACAGTGCATCACTGTTCTTCCTATAAAATGTTCTTACAGGGCACAACTGCTAAATTATACTGGGGCCACACATCAGATACGTTTAGTTGGGCTTACAGCTATGCACCCAGTGAGAAGGAGGAATCAAAGTTGAAGGAAAGTAAATTCCATTTGTTAGACAACAGCACTGGAGAGAAGTCAAGAAAACAGAAGGATGTCCCATTCCCCTGCTGGTTCTCTCATGTAGATTTTCCTCTTTTCACTTCCACAAACACAATATGATTACTTTTAAGAATAACTCATGAGTTAAAAACCAAAAGCAGAAAGCCACGCACTCATTTGTCCAGAAGTCAGGATTTGGCAGAGGCCTGCTCACACCATGCACCAAGCCCCTCCCAGACAGTCCCAGGAATGCTGGGGCTTCCACATGGCCTTCCACCAACGAGGCTGAGAACAGCCTGGATAACCCAGAATCACAGAGATAAAACATCTTCTGATCCAATGCATTCAATGAATGCACTGAAATTCCACAGCCCAAAACACACTGGCATTGCTAGCTCTTTCCCAGAAGATACTGATATTCCATCTCATGATACTTCATTACTGATGTATCTCTAATGAAAAATATGGTGAAATCTCTTCAGTAGCATCCACACCCCAGTCCAGCCATGACAGACAGAGAGATTTCCTGGCTTGAAGTCTTCCTTCATCACTTTCATTTATCCCATTCTACCAGCTTTCAAGAAGGTGGCTGTCTTTGCCTTGCTCTGAATGAGAGAGATTATTTGAGAACAGGAAATAAAACCAAGCGGCAAGAAAGGAGCAGCTGCTATAACCAAACTGATGATGACAGTGCACCCATCAAAGAGAACTAAGAGATTCCTACTACCTGCCATCCAGCCTCTGCCTCGGGTATTCAGTGTGTTTTAAGTGCAGAAGCTTAATTTGTTCTTGCACACACTAGACCACTATTGCAGATGAATCTTCAAGTGCAATCAACTAGCTGATCTACCAAAAACATGCTAGGCCATAAAACCAGTACAGTGAATTTAATCTAAAAAGATATGTTAGATTCTTTTCCCACAAACCCTTAGTCTTAAAAACAGTCTTTATGCATATGAGAAATCCAATGGTGTTTACGAGAATAATGGTTTGCAGCAATGGGCAATAAAAGCTGAGATTCTCTTTGCAAACAGATAAATATTTGCACACTGGTACTGTGTGACCATCTACCCAAATATTATCTGTGTGCAGGAGAAATAAAACACATTTTGCCAGTTGTTTTATTTTGCCAGTTGCCAGAACCATAATATCTGTTTCCTTTTCTTCCTTTCTAAGCTCTACTAGTCCATAAGAGCAAAACTCACAGACTGTGCAGATATTGAGGAAAAATAACTGATGCATGGCGACTTAATATTACTAAATACTTTTACAGCACTTACATATTCAGAGTGTTGTACAAACATTAGCAAATCAACACTCACACCAACTTGCAGGACACCTAGGTATTATTTTCCAACTTAGGGCTAAGTCTCTTACTCATGTCTATACCCACTCTTTATTTTACACTGCCAAACCAAAACTAAACAATAGCAATGTATATCATATTCCCTGGAACGGCAGCACCCACTACCTCAAAAAAGGAGTCAATTACAAGAATTATTATAGAGGTTAAAAGTGCAGAATACATGGAGCTGCAAGGATGTATATGAATAAGAGAACCAGTTAAGAGGATTTTATATTTTTATCGTATAAATATAAATAAATGCTTGCAGTGTTTGAAGATTTAAAGAAAAGACTGAAATTAATAACCACAACCAGTGGAGTTCACAACACAATGACTGCATATGCTGGACATGCTATGAAGCCTGTTGTTGGGGGTTTAAGGGCTCTGACTGCAATACTGGTAAGGCTGCATTCCCATCCTCCAAAATACAACATCAGAATCAGACTAACTTCATTAACACACAAACAGGCTGCACTGACACACAGCCAGCATGGGGGGATCCTTCTTCATGGGTGGCATTTGAACTCTGGGCTGGACAGAGAGAGAATGCACCCAAGACTAGAAAGGGTGCAGTTCTTATCTTGGAACTCTCATGGAGGCAGAACAAGGAGCTGGCTGCTGAGGCTGAAATCAGGATGGCAGCTAGCACTGGGGTGAGTTGCTCCCAGGCTCCATGTGGCCCTGAAGAGGGTGGTGTGTACAGAGCAGCTGGCAGGGTTTATCCGCTCAACTTTCTCCGACCCTGAGAAACAGCCTGGCAGCCTTCTAGCTCTCCTTGCTCTCAGATGTACCTTTTCCTTCTTTTATGATCAATAGTCCCAGGAGAGACTTCAGAGAAAATGTTGGCCTCAAGTACTCAAAATACTCAAGAGTTAAGTCTGGCATTTTTAGAATACCTGCGGGTAGTCTGGCAAATCAAGTATCCCACATTCACCCATCTCTAATGATGATTATTATGCACCAACAGCTGTCTACAGTTCAATGGATGAGGATCTAATTGATCTCATTACCTCGCCCCATATAAAGTGAAGAGCATTCCTGCTTCTTTGGGTTTGGGGACCCTAGGCTGACTGAGGGCCCTGTGCTGAAGACCTGGAAACTGACTATTTGGTAGCGCTGTTCATTTGTTTGCAGCTGGTCAAAATCCACAGAAACAAACATCTTGTAATATACTGTATAATATATTACAATGTGGCTTTTGTCTTACCAGTTTAATACTGAATAACTCTGATAGCATTCATATGAATATTAATTTCATAATAAAAAGCAAGACCGGTGTATTAGTTATGCGTTCTTTTGTTACTCTTAGTCTTTAATTATTATTATTAATGCTATTATGTCCAATTTCCCCTCACCTCGCTCACCCTCGCAGTCTCCGCTGCCGTGCCCTGTCTCAGGCAGCGAGCTCCTTCTGGAGCCAACAACAATGTTACCCAATTAACCCTCTGGCAGGGTACACTGCAGTATATAAACGGTGTTGCTTCCTCTCCCACAAGTCTCTGAGCATCCTTTCTCCCTGTGATACAGCCAGGGACCCGAATCTCTTCCTTGGCCTTGGGTCGCCTGCCCAGCACAGCTGGCCCCGTGCGTGGTTTGCCATGTGGCAGGAACAGCCAAAACATTTCTGCTGGGGAGCTTGTGGGATAGGAATCTGTGCTTCAGATTTTAAAAGTTACATTTCTGAAAAAAAAAAAAAGAAAAACCATTTGCAGAAACAAAAGGCCTGAGTCCACCTCTTTTGGGTGGGTGTAAATCCTCTGTCTTTAATAAAGTTATTCTTGATTTATAACTGTGTGAGAGGAGATTCTGGCCCATAATATAATATAAAATGCTCAGCTTTCTGCAGTTTGCTTATTCATAAAGATTACTCCACTGTCACTGTGGAGAAGATGCAATGAAAAATACCTAGTGCTCTGCAGCTTTGCAAGTGCCAACTCTCCCTTGTTTTTGAAAGAATACCACTGTTCATTTGCTAGTCTACAGCAGATATATTTTTAACATAAAAACACTATATTTAATTGGTTATGGATCTCAGTTCTTTTAGCACTACTGGAAATCACACAAAAACACATTAGTACAGAGCAATTAGTGCAATGGCAGTAAACAACTAAGGCACTATTAAGCTGTGGGTGATTAAATAGTATTACTTCTTTATTTTTTATGATATTAGACTAAGAGAAGATTTTAAACATATATTCCCATTAATATTAATAAATGATATGAAGAGCAGGTGTCTTTAACTTTAAGGCTATTTTTGTCAGGGCACTTCGGTTTATAAGAAAGATTTTCTTTTAATGGAAGATTTGTCTCTTTATATGGTGTATCACGCTATTTCTTATCTCACTACACTGGGACATTTATACAGTAATATTATTTAATGAGAGTTATGAAATCACACACTGTTCCTTCAGAAAATAACACCCGTATCTCTACCACCGAGGAACAAAGAGCTACCAAACTCCCAAAATAATATGCAATTATTTATATCCGTGCAAAGAACAGCCCGGGTACTATTTGACAAATTTACTACAATGGGCTGTAACAAAGTGTGATAAGTTAGCCCGAGTGGCAGCGACCTTCAGGCAACATAAAAGACGAGAATCTGACCCAAGGACGGAACCCTTGTGGTATACCTTTCTAATCTGCCTAGCCCCCACAATCTCTCTGGACTCTGTACTTGTTTATAGATCATCCTCATGGTCTGGCACATCTTTTCCTCGGCATCTGATTAAGTTAACAATGTGCTGCTATTTGCATGCAGATTTGCCAGGCCTTTCTCTACAGCTGCTCCCAAAGACTTGGTCTTTCTCTGTAATGTGATAGCACAGCAGTCAGTAAATGCAATCTTTGTCAAACCCAGGTGTGCTCTTGATTTGGTTCTCATTCGTTCCAAGCAATTTTTCTTTCTGTAGCATTTATAAGGCTCTATTATAGTATAGCCACATCTGGAGCTAAAATTCTTCTATTAATTATATACTTTTACCACTATAAAGACAAATTCAGACACAGCTACTAACATTTTTGTTGTTCTTCTTACTCTCTTTGTGACAGCCTGTATTTTATTTTGGTGGAAATTTAATTTTTAAAGCAGCATTCCTGATTTTTATTTCTATAAAAACAGTAATGCAAGCATGAAATCTAAATAATTAGTATCCCTAGTCTAAAATCATGCTATCGCTAGCAATATAAAGTAATAAGCTTAATTTTTTTAAACCTTTCAATACTTATCATACATATGATACTATAATAATGTATCTGTCTCGTTAAAAGAGTAACGATCTAGTTGGGAAAGAAAGAGAGTGGTTAAACAAAAACCAAAAAAACTTACTCAGTTCCCTAGTGGACGCTGGTTCACATCACAGAATCAGAAAACAATTTGTTCCCTCCACAGTCAAAAAGCAGAACCAAATTTGATCAGCATGGTGACTTAAATGCTGTATTTTCTTTGTGCAATGAGGGTAATTTTTCAAGATCAGGTTTGAAGTAGATTAGTGCAGAAATATGAGCTAAGCCTTCACTCTTATCATCTGAGTATGGATAAAGGATGCATTCACCCAAGAGCACCGAAAGTTATTTTCTAAGAAAAATTTTTCCTCCCTCTTTTTTTCCGTGTGAGTACAGAGATCATCACAACAAAGTAATAAATGGAGACCTGCAAACAGGTTTGACAAGTGAATATTCACTGCGAAAATGTACATTGAAGAGGAAATACTAGAAACCTTATTTGTTAATTTTAAATCCTATTTATAATCCAAAAGGTAGAATTCTTTGCTAGGTAAATATCTGCGTGTTAAAAGAGGTCAGAATTTTTTTAATTAGGGGAGCACTACAAAGAAATACCAATCCCCACAATGGAGGGATGACTTCCATCTCATCAAATCAGGTGGTCTTCTCTAGCCCTTGGCCAAGTAAGTTTAACATGTACATGGTGAGCTGAGGTCTTGACTTCAGTATTATTTATTTTAAAAAGAAGTATAAATGGAAAATCTTTTCTTCCCTAATCATCTTCCTTCTTGTTTGCTTTCAATTTTTTTTTTTTACATATTTGTATGAAAATTAAAAGAAATGCAAGTGTTCCATGTCTGTGCAGCTGAATTCACTGCAGCGTCAATGATTTCTGAACTACTTTTCTATAATAAAATTATGAATACAAATATTGAACTAGCTTTACCCATGAAAAAGAAAATATAGCTGTAATGTTCTTCATGGTGGACTTTTTAAACTATGCCACTGAGAAAAATGCTTTCATTTATTTATAGCAGATTTTATCTTCCCAAATCACTTATTTCAGATGATTAGTTTGGCCACATATACACTCAGCCTTTGCACAGACATGCAGACACGCTCTCACACAGATTCACACACTACATATACACATACAAGAGGGCAAAAGAACCAGCAGACAGACAGGAGCTGTGTAGCCAGATTACATCACAGGTTACGATGGAAATAAATAAAAGAAAATCTCTCTTGCTTCCATTGCGTGGCATTTTAGTGGTGCTGGTTTGACTTTTGGCCCACACACATATGCCAATGGCAAGGCTAACTCTAGGGACTAACAAAAAAGAATGTGTGTTCACAGCTGTACAGTACACCAATACAGATTACATGTTTTCAGTGTTGCGGCCACAACAGAATGCTAATTAACATACTGGAGTGATGAGAACGGCTGTAAGGGCCTTATTGTTCCATTATTTCATGCAGCCCAGCTGCCTTTGTTTATGTCACTTATCCTCTCGTGCCACAGGTTTTTACTCCAAAAATACTATCCCAATACAACGTTAATATTTAAAAAACAAAGAGGTGGCAGATTGTCATTTTTGTGTCAGTCTCAAACTGCAGAACTGTTAAGCTGTTCTGGTTCGGTATTTAGAAATAATTTAACAGCCATATTCAGACACTGCCTGCATTCTAACATAATGGCTGAATACTTGAACCAAGCAAATGCATAACTATCCTGACATCACTTATGAGATTTAGATTGGTCAGTTAATGGAAGTCTTTACCAGAATCAATACCATAACAGCTTCTTGAAATGAACGTGATTTTTTACACAGAGTGCTGTGAACAATAAGTACAGAAATATCCTACCTTTGTATACAGCACAAAGGAACTGGGATTTGAAATTAAGAAGCAATTACAGTTTTTTGCAAAGTAATGTTACAGTTGATTATTAGAAATAAACACATACAAAATAAGCACTTTTTAATAAATAGCTGGAGAATATTAAAATTCCACAATCCTATTATTCCTTTTTTCCCCTACTTTTTTAACAGCCATTTTATCTGCTGGCTTGGTTATCATGTTGCTGTTAAGGATTAATATTGATGATTGTTGCCAACAATGGTTAAATATTGCAGAAAAACACTTTTTATGAGAGAGATGTAGCCATACCTAACTGAAAGTAATATTAGTTATGCCTGCTGCTTTGACTTCTTTGATTGATTTATGAAAAAAGCAATGTTAAATGCCATTAATATTCTTATTTGTATTACAGTAGTGCCTGAATGTCTTGGCTGATGTTGGCCAGGTTCAGATCTGGGATACCTAAGAAGACAACAACTTCGTTGTTCAAAGGAAAGAAGAGTTCCTGTGCACAGAAGCTCTCTGATCCCAAAAGCATTTACGTTTCTCAACAGAGAAATCAAACAACTTGGCCCCCTTCACTTCTGTGAAACCACACACCAGGCTGAATTTACTTACGGGTTTAAAGAAACTAGTAAGGTTTTATTTAGTCAGTAGCAACAAGTGTGAAAATTTGAAAAAGTGAAACAAGGAGGAAAAAAAAAGAAAAAAACAGCCAAAAAACCCCAGGACATCAGTAGTAGGGAATTCAGTGTATTGCTGCCTGGTTACTCAAACTCAAAAGTTTCTTCTCCTCGTTTACTTGGTATAAAGAAATAAAAAAATTAATGATAAAGAGTTTTCCAAACAATTTATTCCATCAGCTGACTGTAATTGCTGTCAGAGCATGAGCTTGGCTAGAACCCGAAGTGTTAATGGTGCATTTCTTTCTCAAATTAAAAGGCAAAAAAAAAAAGATTTTAGTTCCAGTTTCACAAGTTTAGCTTTCCCAACAAAAGGTGAGAGAGCTAACAACACACCTGTCACCTCAGGTTTACCCAGTGAACAGAAACATCAGAAAGGGTAAGTCTTCCCCAAAAATGTCATCTCCCTAATCAAAGACGTGCTGCTGTTAATCACAACGCACACCAAAATCCTGAAAACATCCAATCGAGTGAACAAGCCCTAGTAGCTTTTTAATGACTTTAACTGGTAATCTCAGATAAACGTGCAACTGCTTGAAGTGTCTGTCTTATGTAAGGCAGTAATGATGGGATTTAATGTTTTCTGCAGCCTGCACAGCTAACAATGGTGCACACGCCACAGGTGTGGTACAATCTAACACAGAGTAGTTTCTCAGCTATGACCATTCTCCTACTGTGGACAGAACATCCATTTTTTTAACTGGATCCAGGAGCTAGCTAAATTACCCAGCTGCTCTGTGTTTAAGCCCCCAGCTAGTTTATATACCAATAACAATAAACTTTCTATAACAGCAACCCAGTCTATTACAGCGCTTCTTGCTCAAGCTAAAAGTGGGCCACTGTTACTTCAGCTATGTTCATGGATGACACCACGGGATTTGTCCCTTCCTAAAACTGTAAAAATGTTGTAAAAAGATACAAGTGCATGCTCAATTAATGGAGTTTTGTTTTGCTTTCCAATAGGATGATCTGTTATTTTATGCTACAGACACACAGTATCTTAAGCCTATCAGTTGGGAATGCATTGGAAGGTTGACTTTTTATTTACAAAGCAACACCTAGTCACAGACACAAAATGAAGTACTGACAGTGGCATCTTAAAAAGTTTAGTGTGATAAAGTCACAGGTACTGAAAACTTCTCTCCAGATAATCCACTCATGAATTTATTTAAGAAAATAGCATTTAATTCTGACATCAATTAAATAAAATTGCTTACAGTATGTAATAGGTGTGTTGTTGGAAGTATGATGGTCTATCTAAGAATGAGAAGTGTTGTACAGAGATGTAATAGGTTTTATTAGACCGGCCAATACAGTTGGGAGAAAAAAAAAACCAAAATGAAACAAGACAGACAAGATTTTGGGACCAGAAAAAGGACTTGTTTCCTCTAAAATTCAGCAATTATTTCCCTGCAGAGTTATCTATTGGTTTACTAACATGTTAAGTCTCTATAAACTTTGTCTTTCTGAAAACACATTATAAAAAATAACTGTAAAATTAGCACTTAACAAAAACAAAATTTAAAAAAACCTAGAACAACAAAACTGACAAAACACTAGAGTTTACACTGTGACTTCCTTGAAGTTAAAAAGAAATCCTGTCATGACTTAACTGTTCCCATTGCTTCATAACTTTCAGTGAACTACTTCTTTCAATCTTAGTTTATGAAACCCTACTGAAATTAACTTCTTGTGGCTTAGGCTGATACAAATAGCAGCAACAAAGCACTAAAACACTAATAAACTGATTACAAGGTCACATAAATGGATATGTATATAGCTGCTGGCCATAATGCATAAGTAACTTCAGGTGCAAGCCATAAAATACAGCAGTGAGTATGTAAGCACAGGCAACCACAAAAAACCCTCATTTGTCAATTTTTGAAAATATATATCCTCTCTGCATTTAATCAGGCATTTAACTTAAAAGTATTCCCATCCTAACTGCAGATTTTAAATCGCTTTTAGAGCCAAATTTACCAAAGCCTAAGATTTTTTTTAACAGTGACTCCAACACTGTAAGAAAACCATACCAGATTCCATAGGAGCTATGAGACTCTCCTACATTATTTATCTGCATCATATACGGCATCTTATCTCTACAAACACAGCCATTTTCAAAATAACCCTCAGAAGAGGGTACTCTTGTTTTCACAGTCATTCCCAGACCATCCTCAGTTAGAAACAGACTTAGCTTGAAAACGCTCACTTGCAGACAAACCAGCCCAGGCACTGTATAGCTGTCAGAAGGCTGACAGCTTGCTCTATGGAAATGATCATACCTTCCCCACAGAAAGTCCCATGGGAAAGGCTGGAAACAACAGAAATCCTGATGTGATCCATCCAAATGAGCAGGGCAGAAGTTGCCTTCTGCTGAGAGGACTAACCTGGCAGCCCCATCCTGCCCATGCCACTGAACCCTGCCCTCTGGCCAAAACATCACTGAAAGACCTGCACACCTTGCTCAAGGCCAAGCTCCCCATTCCCCCTGCTCTGTGTCACCACACTGCTGAGAGCGTGCTCTGGGATGAGCTGATGACTTCAGTTGCACAAGTGGTCACAGAGCAGGAAACCTGCCGTGATGTGGCACAGGGGAGCCCCTCTGCAAAGCACCCTCTCCAGCTACAGCCTAGCAAGAGGGCCTCTCCTCACCAGCCCAAAATCCTGGCTGCTCCACAAGGGAAGCAGACAGCAAGTCAAGGACATCCGCACAGAGGCTTTGTGCCTCCACATAAACTCTAATCCAATTACAGCCATGCCTTCATGGGTCCTTAAGAGGCTCCAGGAAAACGATGGCTAAAGACTTGAGCTGCATTCCTTTTTCCTGGTCTTTGTGGACCAGAGGTGATGATTTGCAGCTTCCCGTAGTTCCCAACCCTCCCATCCCTACCTGCCAGCCTCTACTCCTTCCCCTCACAGCGCTCCATCATCAATCAGTTCTTCAGATGCCTGCCAGAGATCTGCTTTGTTCTGCATCCAACTCCAACTGGCTGTACATAATAAGAATTTCATTCCTATGCCTGTGCTTTCCACCTGGGAAATTGAATCCTTCATGCCATTAGCCTTCTATATAGCCCTCCCACCACATGGAAAAGGTTCCACAGTAGTTCAGAAAAAGGAAGCCTGCTACAGAAACTGGGCCCTTAATCTGCAAGAAGAAGCTTTCATACATCAGACTTCCCCTTCTCTGAGAGTAAAAAATAAAAAAGTGTTTCAGTTATTTGTGCAAAAAAGGATTCCTAGACTTAAAAATTATGTCATATAGAGAATAAGGCAACTCTTGGTCTTAGAAAATCCCAGGGCCGAGGGAATCTTGGGGCTGGATTCTGTAGCTCCGAAGAAGCACCATTCTGACAGGGCTCCATCTCCTGCATGACTCTTGGTAAACATGTGCTTTCCATCCTGAAGCACAGGGAATGTGATGGTTTCATCTTTTCTTTCATAGGTTTTCCTTAAGTTGTTTGAGGTTTGGTTACTTTTTGTTTTGTGGGCTTTGTTTTTTTCTTCTTTTAGAGTTTTACTTAAATTTGGGGGTTGAAAGGACCTAAAATTCTGCAGAAGTCCAGTGATTTTGGCACAAGCTCAGGAACTATCACACTGCTGAACTGACATGGCTGTGGTTCAGCCACTGATGTCCAAAGCCACACTCCCTGTAGCCAACTGAGTTCTTTCCAGTGCTCACAGCACACCCAAAGCACGCACTATTACTCAACTAACATAGACCATGTTATGCCTTATTATATTACAGACATTGTATTTCGATGTTTGGTGGCATGACCTTGTTGCTTCAGAGGAATATTTTTAAATAAAATGCTGCTTCAGCTGGGGTGGATTTGTGAATTGTCACTTAATGTATATGAAGTTATACTTTCAAACACTCAGACATAGACGAGTGCTCAAAATCCCTTGTTTGAAGAACAACAAAATAATAAGAAATAATAATTATAGCAATAACTGCTTAGTATTTGTATGATAAAAGTGCTGAAAAGACATTAACTAATTAGTGCTCACAACACCCATGTGAGGCAGAAAAGTATCATTATCCACATGCTACAGATGGAAAACTGACAACGTGGAGTTACCTGCCTTTCCAAGACATGCATGAGGGGATAATCACCTAATGCAAATTCATCAAAAACCCTGTGGGGAAAGCACCAGGAGAATGGTCACACAGGTTCAGTTTCTTCCCTGTGAGCTCTGAAGCAGTGAGAGAGAGAGCAGCATGGAGAGATGCGGGACAGACACACGTACCCTGCATCTAATCTAGAAGCTGTGCAGAGAGGAGACAGAGACAGCTGCACAGATCATTAAAGGCAGCCTGATTACTTGAGCTTGACACCTTTTTTTTTCCCCTAGAACATCACTCACAGTGATGGGGTAGTAGAGTCAGGCTGGGAAGCCAAGTGGGTTTTGCAGGAGGAAGATCCCCTGGACTGAACCCCACCAAATATGCAGCTTTTGCAGCACCACCTTTGACCACATAGTTAAGATTCAAATTAAACACCTGGGGTTTGCTGTCCTTTCCATGCATCACTTTTAGGACTCAGGTAGGCTGGGTTTCTTGGTACATTCTGACAATGGCTCACTTAGTGGTTTGTTTTCTTTTTTTCTGTAAGACTGTTAGCTCAGTGCTGTATAACCAAGAGGTTTGGGTGACTTGCATAAAGCATGGATAAAACTACCGCTACCAATCACAGTCAGAGGCTGATCAAAGCCAACATTCATTAACTTTGAACACAAAATTGTCTGAATCCATCAGTAACTGCAATGGTGCCTAATTAGAGAAGGCATTGCCTATTTCAAAAGCCATGCTATCTAGCTGGACCATTGAGCAGTAGAGAAAAGTAAAGAGTAGCAAAATCTCATACAAAGGAATTAAAAAAGCACAGTGATTTCACTCTTTATGCATGGCACAAGTTATTATCTCAAACAGTGACACCAATAATAGGGGCTTTTATTTAGATAGTGCTGAGCTTCAGCAATTCCCATTCACTTTAGGTGGAATTGAGGGTGCTCAGCAGGACTGAAAAAAACAGTGACCAGATAAACATTGTAGTGTGTGGTCCAGGAAGCTGGAGAGTGCCTGGAGAAAAAGGAAGAACCATAATTAAATACAAACCTAATGGAACACGGACAGCCAGGATCCTGTGTTCTCCCTGGTAGCACTTTTACCAGAGTGAAATGGAGCAACAATAATCTAAGCTCTATTCCATCTAGTCCTTCTTCCACATAAATAGCCTAGAAAAAATAATAATGAAGCTATCAGTCCCAGGAAAGGGATTGCATTGAGGGAAACCAAAACAAAAGCTTTATTTCAAATCAGAAATGAAGAGATATTCATAACCATTTCTCACATACATTCGTTGATACCATTTTTTTTTTTTAATATATGTTGCTCCTGCCCTTTTGCATTCGACCTCTGACTACTCCAGCAAACCAGTTCCACTAGCAGGAGCATCTATGAAAAATAAAGGAGCTTCAATGACTTGTGAAAGTCCCCCTGAGCTGTATATCAGATTGTAACACGGTAATTGCTAATGGCTTGGCTGGGGCTCCCTGCTAAAGCCCACCCGGCAGCAAGCACAGCCCTTGCTGGAAATGGTTAAGTGGGCTCCTGTGTGGGCCCGGAGCAGGTGGTGCATTATCCCAGCAGGGTCAGGACACGGCAGCGCTCCGGCACAATTCCCCTCCTCCTGGAGTCACCAGGAGCGCTGACACCGAACTCCACAGGGCCGGGACCTCATCCAGACAGTGCACGACGCAGCCTAGAGGAGCAAACCCAGAGGCACCTAAAGCTGGGAAGAAGGCATGAACTGACTGTTATTTTATTGGGTTTGTTGCAAATAAAGCAAAGCCCCAAGGAGGTGCTGAGTTTTTAGTCTATTTAGTATAGTTTCCTTTTAGAGACTATTAGGAGAGGCATCTGCTCCCAGTTACAGCTCCCAGCCAGTGAGGGAACGTGAAC
Source organism: Oreocharis arfaki (assembly GCA_013398015.1). Classification (NCBI taxonomy): domain Eukaryota; kingdom Metazoa; phylum Chordata; class Aves; order Passeriformes; family Paramythiidae; genus Oreocharis; species Oreocharis arfaki. The sequence continues at coordinate 442,446 of VZRR01013060.1, forward strand.
AGCAGCACCTGACTTCTGTGACTAATCAGATGGTGAATATTTACAACACACTGTTTACAATGCAAACAATCAGCAGCCCAAGCACTGCTCCATGAAGAACACTGCAAATAATTTCGAGCAACAAAGCAACATGAGAAAATGCCTATCTGTTCTCAGACAATTCGTGAATAAAATAAATTACTCCCAAACCTCACATAATTTCAGATCTTTCAGGAACTTTGCCACCAAAGTCAATGACAGTTTTGCCATCAACTTTTACAGAACAAAGCACCCAATATTTAACAGGAAAATATGCTCTATATTTTTTATATCAATGGGATTATTACAACCCATCCCAGCAGCAGCCTGACATCAACGATCATATACAGACCACCACCAGCCCTGTTTAGAAAGTTTTTTACCCTTCTCGCATCAATGGGTCTAAAATATTTTACAAGTACTTGGAAATCCTATAAAATCTGATTTTATTTAAATTAAAGGCTGAAATTAAATATTTTGGTAATCTGCAGGCCCTAGAAAAATAAACAGAATAAAATCTTCAGGCAAATTCAGAAC
>VZRR01013060.1:445500-448000 GCA_013398015.1 Oreocharis arfaki
TGATTTCTAATTTTCCCTGAAGAAATTGTCTTTTACTGAAGAAGGCTCCTCACATACCAAGAGATGTTGCTCCTTTGATATTGGCCCTGTTAGGACAAAACAAAGTATCTGCTGTGCCTGTAATCATCAAGGGGCTGTCTGATGGGACAGGTAAAGATCTTAAAGTAAAGGTCTCAATGCAAAGCTAAGGTTCTTCCTTGGTTGTTCCTGATGGACCAACAGGCAGATTTCAGAGATAGACTGAGATCTGTGAAATCTTTCCATCTGACCAACAGTAAACAAAACACGACTTCTCCCTCCAGGTCATATTCCGCTGCTCTGAAAAATTAATCCAGGTAGAAGAGGGATGCACTGGCTCCATTCTGGGGGAACCTTCTCTGATCAACACCTTCTGAACAAGTTCTAGACATGGATGATATTCTCCCAAAAGACTCCTGAGAGAGATCAATGTTCCCCTCTGTACCAAAGCATGAAAAACTCCTACTGTTTCTCTTTGGAGACAAGAAACAGGACCAGGCTTAGAGTTAGCAGTTCATGATAGGTTGCTTAGTTACATAACCCAAACCTGCCAAACCTAATGAAGCAATCTACTGATTTCCAAATCCCACAACAAGCAGGTGATCTACTTATGTGCAGCAAGTCTGGTGCATTCCAGACATGTTGGATTTGCTGTGCACACAGACAGCTCTAACACATGCAATGAGGCTCACAGAACTGGGATGCAAAGCAATTGCTGCACGCTTACGTAGCAATCACACGCGTACAGCAGCTCTGCAAAGAAGTGTATCAGACATGCCTGTGTGCGGTTGTATCTGATTGTCTGGGGAGGTTTTTTGGTCGGTTGGTTTGTTTGTTTTCTTTGGTTTTGTTTGTTGGGGTTTTTTTTTTCCTGAGAAAAGTCTACCTTGTGTGACAAACTCGTAATTCCCCTAAAAAAATTAGTGTGGCATATGGGGCAAAACTCTACTTACTCCCAGATTATGCAAAAAGGCCTGGAGGTATCATGTTCAGATACAGTTCAGCAGTACAAAGCAAGATATAGACACACTCTTAAAACCAATTATTTAAAATAGAATAAAATTATAATGTATTTCACATGCATTTCTGAAGAACAGAAATCATGCTCAATCTAAATAAGCCATATATGATGGCTATGAATTCATAAATGACACCACACATCAATAAACTAAACACTTAAGTAGTAATTTAAAAGACAGAATATATTTCCAAATTTTAGAAATAAATCCAGTAGGTTCTATTATATTACACATTAACAATATGAATATTTTAATATACTGTAAAATGTATGTGTTCAATGACTCATGTTAGGTTTGTGTGCTGTGGACAACTGTCTTAACAACAACATTTATGTGGTCATAACTAAGTTTTTAATTTAACACCCCATTAAGAGGAGGTGAGAGGATTCACACCTCTGTCAGCACTATTGTTTCAAGCCCATCTCCATCTGGGTGCAGAGTCAACAAGACACCATCCACTCGATTTACAGTGCTGACACCTTGGAAGAGTGAGCCACTGCTTCTCTTCCCCCATGCACATACTATGAAAACACAGGTGTGCGAGTCAGTGGATTTGTTAATGGCACGTTAACACTCACTAACATGCTGTAAATACTGAATGAATACAGCAATGCTATTTTTGTTAGTTGGAGACAATTCTGAAGAGTGAAATTCAGCTTTCTACTACACAGTATTTAAGCAAAGAAAGATATCTTAAGTTAAAGACAAAAGGAGTTTTTTGAAACTAAGAGCAGAAAGTCCAAAATTCTACCAGAGGGAAATACATATAAAATTAATTCACCCAAAAGTGAATTAATACCCATGATTTCTAGTTGTTTCACTCTGCCATTAAACCTTTCCAGTTTGCAGGCAGAAGCAAGCATTCAACATACCACAGAACAGCCTCAGAAACTTCAGGGCAAAGCAAAAGCTTCCAGATATCCTCAGGTTCTTCAGGATGAAGACAGTTCTGTGTGACACAAAACAACATCAGCTCACACAGCTATCCACGAGAGCTGTGGATACCCAGCACCTATCCCAGCTGGGCCTCCAGGCTCTTCCACACTGAAGATAAGCCCTAGTCCAGTTCTGCCACTGGCAGGGAAAGAAATGGCCGTAGTGAGTGGCCTTCAGCCACAGCTCTGAGGCGAACAGAGAATGAAAAGTTGCACATCCGCAACGCAAAGTGAAATCCTGCCCAGCACAGGCTTCTGGGGCACGGGTGAGTGCAGGGCCCAGCAGTTCCACTCTCACATGTATTTTCCGTGTCCATTCTGGGGCAAAGCCCCAAAACTTCCTGCCCTGAAAAGTCAACAGCAGCCATGTGGAATAGTGCCAGAGAGCTGCGAGAAGGGGCCTACGCCTCCCTGCTCCTGCAGCTCCATTCAGCTGCTCTACAATGGACCATGAGAATTTTGTCTTCTGCATAACATGAGGAATTAGTCTCCTATACTAATTTTGCCCCTTTCCAATGCAGAAACTTC
>VZRR01013060.1:453129-455629 GCA_013398015.1 Oreocharis arfaki
CGGGGGGGGGCGGGGCGGGCCGGCGGGCCCCCCGCCCCGCCCGGGGATGCTCCGGCCGCTCCCGGCCCCGCGCCCGCTCCCGCCGCGCTCCGGTTGCCGCGGCAACCGCCCATCCCGGCGGGGGGTTCGGGAGGCCTGGCCCCGCTGTTTCCGCGCCAATCCACACGTGAAAAATTCCACTCAAAGTGTCTGGCGTATTTTAGCAGCTTCCAAACCTACTGAACGGCCAACTTTGCAGGGCCCGCGGGAGAAAGCCCGTCACGCCCAGCGCACACACGGAGGAGGCGGCTGCGCGCAGGGCAGCCCCGGCCAGCTCCGCACACGGCCCGGGACGGCCTGGCAAGCACCCGGCTGGGCCCGCCCGGAGGTCCCCAGCAGCAGCCCCTGGCCTGCACCAGCCTGACAAACCTGTCTGGCACCCTCCTGAATGTGAAGGAAAGCAGCTTTTGGCACATGTTTGCAATAAACTTTGTCAGAATGTTTTACAAAAGGCAGTTCCTTTACTCCTTCGAAGTACCTTACATCTCCTTGCCTCCCTAGCCTGCTACTTCAGGAATTAGAGAATGCTCTCCCTCCATAGCTGTGCTTTTTGTGGCTAGCAAGTTTAGAAAAATAAAGATTTTAGATCCTATTTTAAAATGTAGTGTCTGTTATTGCAGTGCTCCGCACATGTAAGTGTCCAGTTCAAAAGCTACATCAATTGCACTGGAACAGTAGAAATCAGCACTACTTTCCTAGACTGAAGTATTCCTTTTGGCCTACCAACTCATGTATTGTGCTGCTACCACTAATAACCTCATCCTCTACAGCTGAAAAACTCAGTCGTTTTAGTTTATAATGGCAATATTAGTAGCTAGAATGATGAGATGTAATTTTTTGTTAAAAAAAAAAAAAAATTACCATTCATTTCATCAATATAAATCAAGCTATACAAATCACTTCCTTTTGTATCATCTTCATTAGCTGAAAATCTCAAAGTTTGGTCCTGTAATCAGCTAAGCTTGGAAAAAGGCTAGAGGGGAAAGGCAGGGATTTAGTTCTTAAGTCACTTTGCTAGTCCTAAATCCTGGGACTAATCTGTGCCAACTGAGACTTCACAATTGCTTCTAACTCTAGACTTCCCACCAAGAGTATCCCAACCACTTTGAAACAGCAAACTAAGGCACGTGCAGCAGTGCTGTGGGGCACTTTTCATCTCGGCAGAACGAATGACACACACTGGCTTCCAGGTTACCACATCTGTCAGGAGCACCCAAATTAATGTGTTTAAACTTGGTCTTGGAGAACTAGGACGATTGCAGTGAGAGGGACGGCTCCAGCATAGCCAGTGCTACAAAAAATACTGCATCAAACCCAGCAGTCCAAAAAACAATTCGTGCCATGTGTCTTCTGCTTCCCTAAGCTGACTGGGAGATGCCTTTTCCCCTATGCCCTATTAATTAGACGTGAATTAGAAGCTCATAGTCTAGCTAGATGTTATCCTGCAAGGTATTTAAAGTACAAGCTGCAGCCTCCTGCCCACTATTTGCCTTCATTACCAGTGGCTCCCTTCCTGGAACTGAGTTTTTAGGCATGAGAAGTCACTGCCTTCTAAGGCACTGGCTTCAAAAGAGCTTTCTAATAGTTTATTAAAGCAGCTCTAAGCCTTTTTTTTTCTCCCCCTCCATTTTGGTAAAATATTTATTCTTTCTTTAAAGAGCAGTTTGATAGATGCAATCATCTAAAGAATGTCCTGCCAGTTTCAAGTTAGTCACAGATACAGCTGTGCAGATCATGTTTCCTGTCAATACCAGAAAGTTGTCAACCCCCTTCTCTTACCAGTTCTTCCCTCTTCAGCTGTGCCACATTCAGGCTTTCTTGTCTTTGTCTGCTAGCACATTCCCAGACCCTTTCCTTAGTTATCTACTCATCAGACAGACATTTTCACTCCCCCCCCATTAGCTTCATCCCTCATGACCTCTGCAGCCATCTTCTGTGCAACCTACTTCCCACAGAAACCTGCCCACCTTGAACACAGGATTATTGCCCTCACCTCTAAATCCTCTAGAATGCTTACAGAAAACTAGGTAACTAGTGGATGAGATAAAATGCAGAACATCAAAAACTATCTGCAGTGCAGGATCTGGACAGTGTTATATGAAGACATTTGAGCAAAGGTGGTTTCTTCTCATGTGCAGGAGTAGTGACCTTGTGAATGCTACAGAAAAGATATAAAATTACAGCATTGGGTCTCTGGTCTTTAATGAAGTCAATTTAACTCCAGAGATAGGAAGATTCTTCTGCACAGATGCTCTTATACCTACTGCTGCTGTTAAAATTAATAAAAATATTGCTGCTGATAACCGTAGCGGAAGGGTTTCGCTTTTATTTTAACTGTGAATTAAATTTCTGTCCTGTTTATATTATGTTTGGCTTTGAGGCTTGACCTGTCAAACATCTTATTTTGTGTATTTTGCAGATACAGGGGTAAAAAGTAAAATACGTCCATCTTGCTTCTTGA
>VZRR01013060.1:460629-483129 GCA_013398015.1 Oreocharis arfaki
ATGCTTGCATTCTCTCTGCTCTGTCCTTCTGGTATCATTTTCATCCCTTTTTTTCAACTGCATTCATGCAGTTATCATTGACCAGCACAACAGTCACAAAATGCATTTCTTCCCTGTGATTGCTTTTCATTGCCCCAAAATTCTGCACTTGCCAAAGAGTGTCCTGCTTTTCTCAGCTTTTTGGTTACTCTGCAGGTTTTAGAAGTCTTACTCTTCAGGGAAATTCATTATGGTAAAGAACAAGAAAAGAAAAGAGGAAACACAGTTTAAATGAGCTAGTGTCTTCTGCTTAAGCTCCAAGAGAGATACTCAAACTTTGGAAGTGCAATCTCTAGATAAAGATAAAAGCTCCCGTGTTATGTCTCAGTAAACCAGAACACAACTGGCACTTAGCAAGTTGTCCTGTCTGCTGATGGGAACAGCATGGATGAATCTGGCCAGTCCACTCTTTCTGAAACCAGTAATAAAGTTTGAGAGGGGTTATTTTTAAAGCAGCTCTTAGAGTGTTCCAGCTCAGTACTGTCAGCTTCATATCTCAAATGCAATTTGATTTATAATTACATTTTAAAAACTAGCATTAAAATAACATTAGAGGGGTCATAATCTGAACTTTTTAATAGTTAGGCACGTAGCATACATTTAGAAATGGATCTCCAACAGGATTCATCTGGAACATATTCTGACTGGAATTCCTTCCTTCAACCATTTCAGTACTCTGCTGGAGCTGGTGTGCCAAGAGGCCATGGTGGAGCCCTGTACTTCAGCATTGCTTCAAATGTAAACTGACTGAAACACACTGCTGAACATTTGCTAGCCAAAGTCTTTTCTTGCATTATAGTCAGGCCCATGTTTGTAAACACCAATGGGTGGGAAAGTGCTGGAGAATCTGGAATTAGGCCTCTGCACTGGAAAGACACATGTTACATCCCTTGAAAAATCCAGTTGGCTTCACTGCTTCTGAACCTTGATTTGACTTTAATTTTCTTGGCCTCTGTTAGAGAATGATTTGAGGGCATTGACCAATTTGAGTAGTTCCTAGAGGTCAGGTTCTGCTCATGCTAGTCAAAACACATGCAGTCAAAAAGCAGCATTTCCAACAACTGTTCCTACCTGTCCTCCCAGCTGTGCAAAGAACTCAGGGGCATTCAGGGACCCCTGTGCCTGCACCTCCTCATCACAAAATGGGCTTCAGAGGGGGCACAGGCTCCTTGCAAATTTTGCCTTGTTCTCCAAGTCCAACCTTCAGATAAGAAGACTTTCCAACCTAATCAGTTCTGCACTGATACCTAACTACAACTTCAGAGGCAAAAGGCAGACAAGGAATTCAGTTTCTGAACACTAGTGCTGAAGTAAATGAGCTAGTAAAAAAAAAAACCTGTGCCTTAAAACCAAGTTTGAAATTTTATAGGCTTTTACTCCATAATTTGTACTTGAGCCTTCTGTTATTTTTAAACAAATCTAATTTCTTACAGCTGTGAAATTTACATTTTAAGAGTGTCTAGTGGCCATGTGCATTAATTACTTTATTGTAATATTTTAATGAGTTTGGGGTTCAACTCTGAAAGAATCCTTCTGAATCCCTGCTTCCCCACAGAATTACACTAGAACCTGATTCAATCACAGCTTCACAGACCCCGATCCAAGCCCTGATGGACTTGCACAGTATTTTCAGTTGTCTTATGAAATCACTGAACTTTAACACTGGCTCCAGATTTTAGGACTTCTCACCAAACTAGCACTTCCCTGGTTCAGGAGCAGAGCTAGGCTTTGAAGAAGTTTGTGTTTAGAGCCAAACTTGCTGGCTGAGCCTCATCTCAATGAAAGGAGGTAGCAAAATGCAAAATTCAGCTGTGACAGCTAACATTTGGGCCAATCTCATTCAAAATTACACACAATGATGCAAATGCTTCCATCTCAGCATATATGACGTAAAAATATATAGGGCTAAAAGATTAGCTTCCCCAAGGAGTATCTAAATTCACCAGGGCAGATTGAAATGCACAATTGGAAGATTTCCACCTTTCCAAAAAACCTGAAAAGTACTGCAGTGTCCATACTTCTGCCACTGTATTCCCTTAATGGATTTTGTGTTGTTTGTGTCGTACTAAATTATTTCTTCTTCATCTATGAGTGCGCATAAGCACTGGTGGGAGACAAGTAAAATGAACTTGTTTTTTCAGGCAGTTTTCTGTAAGAATTTAGGGCCTGTCCTTGCACTGTTGCCGGTGCAAGTGCTCGTCTTGGGACTGAGGCAGAAACCTGAAGACCATCAAGGATCTCTACAATTTGAACTGAAGAGATAAACCTTCTTACAGCACCCACTGCACTTGAATTCTCTATGAATAAGCTAAAGATGCAGATCCATAATGCAGTGAACAACGGGTTCAAGCACAAATACAGATAAATGCAGGGAAAGTGGGGCTGACTGTGTTTAGTTGACTGTGATAACAGTAAGAGGTTCATCAGCTGTCAAGTGCCATCACACACGCTGCACCCACAGAGTCGTGCTTGGAAATCTGACCATTTTTGTCCCCAAATCTCACCTCTCTTGGCTAGGGCAAATGCAGAATTGCAACTTCAGTGAACTACACAGCTTTTTAAAAAGCATGTTTTTAAACCACTTACAATAAGAGCAACAGTTATTATTCAGTACATGCTTTTTATCAGATTGAAGATAAACTTTATTATAACTGGTGGAGATGGTATCAATGATTTGTGGTCTATGTGAATTCTGTAATGAGAAATGGTAATCTGTCTTGGGGCAAACAATATTGTTCTGTTTACTATGCAATTAGCAATATTAAGTCAAGATTCTATAACTGATAGCTGAAAATAGGGGTGGTAGGAAGAAACTGGAAGCACTGGGAGCTGTCACAGGACAATTATCTGAGGTCTATAAATTATTTACGGTACTTTAGCCTGACATTCCTTCTCATCCTCCAAAAATCTTCCTCAGTGCTCCAGAGATGTTCACTGTAAAAGTATCAGGACTGTCAGCAGTTTGGGGCAAAGCCAGAATCTCTCTTTGTTGTGAATACTGAACATAGTGCAGGAACTTCATTTTCAGAAAAGCAGCAATAAGATAAGAAAAAAATCCCTCCAAAAAAGAGTTTTACGTTGGAATAATGAACCAACAAGCATGACAAAAAGAGGTGAGACCTAACCTCTGATTCCTGGCATATTTGGTTTGAAATAAAGACAGAGTATTTCCCCTGCATTTAATCTCTTCTTTAATTTATAGACTGAGTCCCACACCTTTGTGTGACTGAAACCCTGTACTTCTTGTTTACTCTTAGATCAGCCTTAAGCTACCACCATATGGAGCTGGGAACACCACAGAGAGAGCAGAAACAGTCCTTAAATAATGGTCAGAGTAAATTGTGTTGGGAGTCAAGTGGGGCCACTCTCAAGTGGCTGGTTAAGAAAAGGCCAGACCTATAATGGAGCTTCTGTGTAAAACAATACATTTTTTACTTTACATTGTAAAGGACAGAACCATAAGTATGATCAGCCACATAAATTTCACGGTCTTTTTCTAGTCTGTTCTTTAGCTATACATGTGCAGTCCAGCCCTTTTGGCTCTGATTCTGCAGAATTTTGAATTTACCTCAACAGGAACTCAGACAGAGCTACAGCCAGAGCTTTCATAGCAAACAAGCAAGACCTATAAAGTGCTAGGGTCTTCCTTGCTAAACTGTTCTTCAAAAAAAAAAAAAAAGGAAAAAAAATCAAATGATCACATTCTTAAAGTAGCCAATTCCATTTGTAGCTCTCTAGAAATGTGACGCTCCACAGAGGGCTCCATTGCACCCAGCAGGCAAAAGCCACATTTAAGGCAGCATGACGCACCAGCGCTCTGGCAGCCGGGGTGCCACAAGGAAGTGACTGCTGACAGCAGCCTCACAGCCCCTCTCCTGCACCTCTTTTCCCTGAGGATCGGTGCCTTAAATTCCCATATACCACTGAACAACATCTGGCTGATCCAGAAGATTAGCAGCTTATTCCACCTTTGTTCTCTGCCTTCTCTTAGGATGAGCAATCAATGACACCACAGCAGGCAGAACCCTCCAGCACAAAAGCTAACAAAACTGTAGGATGTTTTAAGGAGTGATGTAAAACTTAGCAGAGAGTTATGGAAGGGTATTCTCACACAGAATCTCTGTAGAAAGTCCAGTGCTACATGGAAGGACTCTCAAATTCACTCGACTTTCCTCAGTGCAAGGCAAAACCAGCATCAAATGACTGCAAGAGCAGCCTCTTTAAAACTGATAAAAGTACAAACAGTTTTAATGAAGGGTGCAGTAAATATGAGGCTTTCCTTTGCACAAAATAACACTGAATCAGTTTCACAGCAATAAAACAAACAAAGACTGTAAAAATAAATGGGAGGAAAAAAAATGATAGGAGTATAAACTTCATGTTCCTATACCGAATATGCCAGTGACTGGTAGAAGTTACACACCAATTTCTACTTTCTAAAAGTCTCCTGTTTTGAGGGAAAAACGCTCAATAATTGGTATTTATAAGGCTTAATTTCTTTTTCTGAGGAGGTCCTGGGTCAGGTCATTGTTCATCCCTGCTGTTCAAAATTTACTCCCAGATTAGGAATTTCTCCTACACTAATAAACAGGTGTAATAATTTTCTCCAGAAAGAATTTTTTTTCTTTCAGTGATTAGCCTACTTAAATGTTTTAATGGAACTACTGACATACAATAGCACAAAAGGTCCTCTGACCATAATATAAAGTGAGAGATGAGATTTCTAATATAAAGTGAGAGATGAGATTTCTAAAAACTTTTCTATGAAGGTGCTCCAGGATTTACAAAAACAGACAGCTCTAAAACTATCTTTAAAGGTCATAAATTAGGTACTCTCTTAAATGTAATTCAATCATTCACCGTTATAGGAGCTTGATTCTATTAGTTGTCATATGCATTTTACAAAACAGAACTCCATTAACATTATTCACTTATAGCTTCCCTCTATAAGTGGATATTCTGCTCAACAGGCTTTAAATAGATTTTTTTTTCCCCTGAAATTGCTATTAAGCATACTTTTACTCAAAGGGCAAAGTAGGCATAGGATTATGCTTGTACTTCATGCAAAGGATACATTTTCAGCAATCAGAACCACATTCCTATGAAGTAAAAATACTCTATATAAGCCGATTGTTTCTATCCCTCCTAACCTTGCTCAATAAGGACTCCATTCTGATCTTTTGAGTTACACACAAGTTTTCCAATTTGGCTGAATAAAGGTATCTTGTTGGGCAGCTTCATGAGCATATTCTGTGTCTTGAATTCTGACCTTGGTATGTTCAAGGTGGATCTCAATTATGAGATGCTGCTCAGAGGAGAAAAAAAAATACTTTAATTTAAAAAATAAAAATCAGGATTTTTTAACTTTCTTCAGTTAAGGAATACATTATGCAAGTCCTACTTTTACATACCTGGCTTTAGAGAAACACTGAAATCATAAACCCTGATGAAGTGACCATAACACATACATAGCCACAAGATCTTCGGAGCAGTTTGCCTAACCCGTAGTTACATTTCAGCCACAGAAACCTCTACTGCAGATCATTCACCTCTGATTTCATGTTGATTTTACCCTGAGTGGTTGCACGCCCTCACCTCTCACAGTTTGGATGACTCTATTCTGGAGATGCAGAGGAGCATTGTGCTGGGCCAAACCACAGATCCCACAGGCAGTCCCAAAGGCTTTCAGCCACCCTGCGATGCCGAGCCACACGCCGCAATAATCTGACACACGAACAGACTCTGCCCCGTTGAGGTGCTGGAGTTGCAACAGCACAATCTGTACATAAAATGTGTATATGCTGAGAGCCAAATCCTCTTTCAGCTGGTTACCATATTCCGTGTTCATGTCTTACTGCTTGAAGCAGGACACATGGCAGAAATCCTACACTGTTCTCATTGGCCACGCCAATCCCAGATAATCAAGTCAGGGCAGATACTGTTTTCTCAGAGGAAAGGATTGAATTTCGTCTGACCACTGAGCTTCAGCTTGCACTTGAGGTTCTAATTTTCTTCTGGTCTTAGCCCATTTCTGTCTTGCTCTGGCACACACTGCCCTAGTAAGTACATTTATTACCTCAGTAATCCCTCTGAGGGCTGTCTTACTTTCACTTTATATCTGGACTCGCATAAGCATCTCCCCATTTTACAAGGAAACATTTATTAGCCTCTGATAGGAGCTTCCTGTTCCATCCTGCTGAATCCCATTGTCTGTAACTCCTCAAAAGCAGGCTAACAAGTTGCACACCCCCGGGCAGCTCTCGCTCGCGGTGTTTGAGCACTGGCTGTGCAGCACAGACACAGAGAGGGCACATGGAGGGGCATGACCAGGCATTCCAGGGTATCTTCCTGGCCTGTTTGCAGACCTTTACTCAACAGGCCACACAGAGTCAATATGGGGCCCTCACATGGTGGTACCACTCACCAGATACCAGCGGCACTGGCTGACCCAGCAATTTCTAGGGTGCCCCATTCTTGCTCCTTGTTCATGCCCTTGGGACCAGTGCAGAAAAGAACCGTGAAAGTCTCCTTCACCCAAGGATTCCTCAACTATGAGGTTGATCTTATTACTTTGGGACACTTGAACAGTAGAGGATAAGCCTATTATATCATAAAAACAGGGATTTCTGCTGTAATTCTTCCAGTTCACAGCTAATTATCTTACTCGAGAGCTGCTCATGGGGTTTTTTTCCAGGTAGTTGTGGATCATCACTGCATATTCCAGGTTCCCCCTGCAAAACTCCTCAGCTTAGCAACTATTTGGTGAAGCTTGTCCTGTCCAAAAACTGTCCAGCATTCCAGAGTGTTACACAGGAAACTTTGGCCATGATCCCCCTCCAACCACAGCACAGACGTATCATCAGAGGAGGTAAAATTATAATTACTAGAAAATAAAATTGCATGGATTTGCCCCAGCTGTAGGTCTGGACCCACCCTAGGGATAAGAAAAAGATTTCAATGCACAGTCTATTTTGCTAGAAACCATGTGAAGCCTCTCACCCACATCAGCCTGCTATTTTTCACTTCTATGGAAGCAGACAACATTCGTATTCAGCTGCTCACTTATAAATAAAAAACATTTTTACATGGGTGGATTGGAGTGGCCTTCTTTTTCCCCCTCTTTCGGTTCCCATTATTTTATATATTACACACATGTTCTGTCAGCGAAGCTCACTTTGTTATCTGAAACATCTGTGGTACCCTGCTGTGGAGAAGGCCAACACTGCTGCTGCTGTTGCTGCCTGTCTTTATTAGCCACTGATCTGCTGATGTCACCCTCCGATGGCTCTGGTTGGCCTCCGCAGCGCCGGGGCTGCACGGCACAACTGTGGGATTCTGAGACCTGCCAGAGGGGTCCTGCGGGTTCACAATAAGGCACCTGCCATCCATAGGAAGGGATGAAACCAAGGTTTCATGTGGGAGTTCATGCAAGCACTGGTGTTTGTATTTCTAAAGAAATCTCTGAGAATTTATCTGCGAGGCCGTTGCAAGAAGACACATCCTCATCAGAACGAAAGGAACTCCCACCCGAGGCTCTCGTGAGGTCTGGCTGTTGAGCAGCCATAATAAGATCATAAAGGATTGATCTCCTTTAGCCTTATTTTCAAGTGCATTTTACAGTTATAGTCCTGACATACTGCCCAGTCCCATGAAACTCCCTGGGACCCACTGTTGCTGCAAAGATTAGTACCTAAGGTTTATAAGAAGTATGGATTTCCTATGAAGCCATGACAAGTTTGTAAGAGTCCAACTCACAGATGAATAGTATGTATATGTTTCTAAAATAACATATTTATAGATAAGATATTCAGGTCACCTGATAGGAAATGAAGCTATTTCTATGTATTTTATACATGTACTTTCAGCAAGCAATAGCACTTCAGTAAAATCAGCTTAACCATTTTGCCCCTGAAAAATCAAAACCCTCTTATCTTCATATGGATTTCTTATGCAACAGATGAGGGGAACATACATTCCATAGAAGAATTTGAGAGATGATTCTTAAACCACAAAACTTAACAAGAACATTCAGGGAAAGATGCAAGAACAACTCACAAAAAAGCTCACATGGACCAGATTTCCAGCTGATGGCATTCCTTCCATGGGTCTACTGTTTTAAGAAACTGCTCTCTAATACAAAGATAAGACTATAAGAAGTTAAAGGCACTTCCTTTCCTTTTTGAAAAAGTATATTTATTGATGACATAAAAACCTGAGCTGAGTTCTGACTCCCATAGGGACACTCAAACTGGCTTTCTTGTAGATTTTCCAGATCTCTCAAGGACTGGGAGCCTGATACAGAGAATAATTATGGTATGGAAGCATCACGTGACTGCTGTCACAGATCTTTACATGCAAGTCAGTGCACATATGTGGCCAATTCAAGATTCCAGACTGAAGACTGATATGGACATAATTATAAATGAAAATAAAACACAGCTTTTGAAAAAACACCCTTTTTTCTTTGTAAAGTACTTGATCACCTAACCCCAGTAGGAAGGTTCAAAAGTTACTGTATAACAAAGTGCTAGTAGCAAGCAGATTGCTGTATCTTTCAGGATCAAGACCATGATGACAAGAATAGAGAATCAAGAAAACAAATGCCACAAAGACATCTCTCCCCTCCTCAACCCCCTTTGGCTTGGAGTATTACTTACTTTCAGATTTGCTTTGTTTATATTACACAGCTTTACTGCCCCTGAAACAGCCAAACTCTGTGCAGAAACAGGAAGGATATTTCCATATTTAAAATCTGAGCCTCATTTCCTATTCCCTGAAAATACTGAGATGTGATGGCACTGGTCTCCAAAATAATTTTCAGATTCCCTACTAACAACTTGGCGTACAGCAGAACAAGCTTCAGAACTGCTCCCTAGTCAATTCATCATCTTTCACCAGACCAGGAACTAATCAGAGTCACAGGTTGTTCCCCCTGCTCCAAGAAAGAGGGAAAAACGGGATGGGATACTGTTGCTACTTCTGCCACTTGCCGAGGATTGTCTAAAGAAGGTATTTCAAATCCTCCGGAGGCCAGTAAGTCACAGATGTTTTCTACTACCAGAGCAGTACAAAGTACCTGAGCAACAGCAAGGATCTCATTTTAAACTTACAAGATAGTTCTTATTTGGAGGAAAGTGAAAGGAAGGAATAAAATTAATGTATATGCATAAACAAGTCCAAAACTTGGAAGGTGAACTGAAAAGTGAATTATCTTTATAAATTTTAAAACTGCAAACAGATTCAAGCAGGACAGTTTTCGATCTGTCCAGATCCTTCTGCAGGACACATGTACAAGATAGAAAAAGATTTTACACAAAAAAATATGCTAACTTGAAGCTAAGGTATTTATGGTTGTGGGGAAAAGGAAAAAATTAGTGCAGTGCTATGTTGGAATGATAGTAATTTCTCTTTTACCCTTTGTGTATGTCACCGTCTATTGTTATGCAGTTTTTTAACATTCATCTGAATATTTCATCCATGCAAAAATTAGTCCCAGCATCTTTTTTCTGAATAATGTTTGGCGGTCATTGCTCCACAACTGCAAACAATCCTTTATTGCTATTGAGTGCTACAGTCAGGCTTGTTTCACGCTGGAGGTTAGAATCTGATCCTAAGTCCATTAAATCACAGAAGTCTTTTTAAAGTTTAATCTTGAGAGGATTTGAGTTATAAACAAAGGACACTATACATGGGGAAAGAAACAACAGAAAACTATGAACTTATGACATCAATGCAACCTCAAGTTCAAATTTTGTGTGTGATTTAGCAAGAAAATTCTGAGCTTTCGGCAGCAGCGCATACGCCCTGGCATGTGGGCAAAGCTAAACTGAGCATTGATGCTCACGTCCAAAACACACATATGGATCCCATTTTATTATAGACGTGATTCTTCATGTGCAAAACATGTGTCTGACTGGTTTTCTTTGGCTTCTTAAGATGTGTCTCTTTTCCTCTGGTGGGGGCAGGGAGCAGAGCAGCAAATAAATAATTGGTGTGGTTCTTGATTACGCATTATCTATGAACAGAAGAGCCTGGGATTCAAGGGCAGGTAAAAAGCCTGGACTTTAGCTAAAAGTACCAATTTCAGCAAACAACCAAGTGCCGACAGAGAGAAACTTAGTCCACTCTACAGCTTCTGCAACACACTAATCTATCCCATTCTGTAATTGCTAGATAGGAAAGGGAAAAAGGGCTCCAGATGCTAATAACTTGGAAGTGGTAATTAGAGGAGTCCGCATTACTGCTGCGAGACTCCCATCTTCCCTTGATTACTGGAAAGAAAATTTTGTCCAGTGGGTCTCTTTCTCACTTCTAAAACAAGCAGCACTTCCGTGTTCCTAAGCTCCATCTCTGTCTCACTAAACACATCAACAGGAACTTGAATGGGCCTGAAAAACTTTTTCTACCTTCCTCAACATTGGAGGATGCTCTATTTCCCATAGAATACGTAGGGAAAGTATCCACAAGGTTATAAGGGGACCTAACAGGGAAGTACCAAAAGCCCCCACTTTTAGCTATACAAGATGAAAATTGCCTTCTGCAGCCCCAGCCTGAGTGTGACAGAGAACAAGAGAGTCTGCTTCCCTTGCTTTAAAGGGTAACAAATATCTTTAAAGGCTCCCTGAGCATTTATAATCTCTGGGATCACAGAGACAAAGTAAGTCTGGAAAGGGTCTGAACATCACATGAGAAAGTAAAAGGAAAAATACACTTATCACAAAGAGGGAATGCATTTGTATTATTATATTGAAATAGCACAAGGCTACAATGACAGGCTGTAAATTTTTCTCTTGGACTGTAACCAATATTTTCCATTTCAAGTAACAACAGTGTAAGAAAGAGCGACTCAGAATTAATAGGAATTACAGACATAAATTGGTAGGTACTTAGGTGAAAAAGAACCTCAAATTCAGCTGTTGTGAAAGGAGAAAAGGTTAACTAGCCCTGTGAGCAAGCCTTGGACCCATTTATACTGCTGACAAAGTGACCAAAAAGGTATGCTTAGATTTTACCAATGATGCCCATCTTTATGGTTCACAGATTCATAGCCCAGAATGTTACAGTAAATTTTTGGCAGTGAAAATCATCTCGTTTTTATGCCTGAAATTTAACACTAAACATAACACTAAACCTAATCTACGATACCAGATAATAATAGCAGTGATAGTAACTATGTGGTTCTGCAGTGATGAGAATTAAGTTACAGAAATTTCTCACTTCTGCTTTTTCTGATTTGATATGTCATTTCATTAAACAACCATGAATTATTGAATATTAATAATTTTAAATTAGTGATGTGCCTTAAGATATACACTTACAGACTATCAGTATTTTTATTAACCATTTTGTTGTTGTAACTGGCTACTGAAACACAGGCTGCTTAATTTTAAAAAAAAATAAAAAACCAACCAACCAAGCAAACCGGGACTGAGCTGCAAGGAGCCTGTGAGCCAAAGCTGATGTACATTAGCAAAGCTGGGTCCACAAGATGAACGATCTCTCCTCTAAGACTCAATCCTACATTTGGTTTGGTACATGTAAATACACATGATTTTCTAATAGGTCCATCAAAGCTTGAGAGATAAGTCCTAAAACTGAAACTAAATCTGACAAGTCCTCCGTGTTTCCCCCTATAGAGACGTCTAAAAAGAGAAGGACTGCAAATATTGTAAAAAAATAAAATCGATGCAAAGTGGTGTAGCACAGGTGTTGCTGTTACTGTGCTACATTTGGAAAGCCCACACATTCAGCACACCTTCAATTCACACACCCAGCTGCGTGAGGTGGTGGGCTATTGTTAGTTTACAGGTTTGCAATAAAAAGCATGAAGTAATATTGGCAAGCTCAGGAGCTTATTTTTTTTTTCCTTATGATGTCTCCCTGCATCTATTTATCTAGGTCTCCTTGCTTTGTTTCTGCTTTTATATTCAGCATATTCAAAAAGGGGTCAGAAGAGGTTTTAAAGATGTAATGCCACGCTCAAGCCTTTTGAACACTAAGAGAAAACCTCAAAAGGTTCACGCATAAAGGAACAAAGATATAAGGATAGCTTTGAACCTGAGGGGCTCTCTCACTGCAAGCAAGTGCACTGCCAGCATGTCACAGGTGTACACCACATGAGCAAGTGAAAAAATAAAATGCCTTTGTGAAGGGGTGTGATGCTGACGGGTCCGAGTCCAGAATGCATTAATCCCAGGGTGAGCGCGTGCATCTGTTAGATATTTATGTAGTTCCTACCAGTAGTTTGTACAGATATCTGAGCAGGTGAACGTCAACAGCTTTGAAACCATATGTTAAAGGGAGGCTGGGAGAGGGTAGGGGAAGGCCACCAGGCATTCCACGTCTGACAGGGAGGGCAGGCACCCACTGCCTGAACACGGCCCAGGGTAGTCGGCTCTGGGGCCCGTGGTCAGGCTCCTGCTGGCTGAGCTGTGGGACACCGCAGCAAACAACTGAATCTTCCTCTCAATTTCCCCATCCTTGAATGAGAGATACTAAATGTGACCATGCGATGACAACTTTCTTTCATGTCCCCCTAATTTCTTTTTTTTTTTTTTTTTTGAGGGGGGGAAATAGAATTTTTTAAATGGATTTAAAAGCTTTTTTTTGCACAGTAACATTAAAATAATTTTTAGGTGTTGACTTTAGTTTGTTAGAAGAAGACAGAGTGAAGACTTCAGTCTCCTGGTGGTTACAGGAACACACTACAGCAGAGGAGAGCCAAGTCCTGTTCCTTTGTCTGGTTCAGAAATTGCTTTATTCTTGCTTTTTTATATTAATTCTGAGACATTCAGACTTGGGAATGACATGCATCAGAACCTGGATCATCCCATTTCCCAGGACAGTCTCCTGACCACCAGACTGCACTCCTGGTAGGTACATATAAGCACAGTTGAATCCAACGTGTTTTCAGAAAGAAAAAACATCAGTTTTAAGAAAAACAATGCACATTCGAAAAGTGACATTTTGTCTATAATGTTTAGTTTCTCTGCTAAATATCCTCAGCAAGGAACTGTGAGAATTCATTCATCTTTGAATGAATTTATAAAACATGCTGAGAGGTCTCTGGCTGAAATGTGTGACTTTTCATATGATTAGCACTGAGTACTAGAAAACAAAAATTGTCAGTTTATACACCCCTTTAACCTAGACCACTCAGTTACTTCTACCATACACGACTTTTAGGAAATTAAAGGAAAACTGTTTTAATAACAAATGTGAGGCTTCTGAAGGAAGTCTGTCAGGAAAATTTTCCTTCAAATTAAGAATTTTCTGTAAAAAGGAGAAAACAAATCTCTCAAAGCCCCTCCACTTCAAACAGCCTAGCAACTACCTTGAACCCTCCATGGTTCAAGTTTCTCTCCAAGGGAAGGGAATCAAAACTAGCTTGGGCGTTCTCTAGGACCCTATTGCTAGACGAGTAATTCCACCTTTGAAAATCTTGGTGCAACGAAGTGAACTCATCAAGAGTTGCAATTTAATTTTGTCCTCAATGGTCCATAGACACACACACTGATGGAGAAATGTGCCTTCCTCACCCTTCTGAAGTGTTACAGCTCCACTGAAAACCTTGCAGGGAGGATCCACACACAGGGCATGGGGCTTGTAGTTCAGCATTGCCCAAACTCTGCTCCCAGACATTCCCAGTCCACAGTAAACCCCATGAATTTCAACAGCTCCACTGACACTGTTGTTAAGTGCTTCTGAAAATGTCTAATCACACCTTCCCATCCTCTTGTATATCTACTTTTCACAGTACCAGAACGCACATTCTGTAGTAGCCCTTCTCAGTTTGTTTCCCACATACTTCCCTTCCCAAGGAGATATTGTTCATACCTCCTCCCTCTCTGCGTGATTAACTTGTTCCAGTCCTTGGAAATTAAACACCCACCCCTGCTTTTGCCCCAACCCTCAACAACCTCTTGCAAGGGTCTTCTTGCAGCTCGCCACCCTAAGGAGTGGGGGAAGACGCACCATAAGTGCTCTGTGCTTGGCACCTGAGAGGGAATAACCACACTTGTTTTTATTGCTCTGCTTTATGTTAATGAAGCACAGTTAATAAAGAGGGGTGTGAATAAAGTGGTGGTGGTTTACCAGAGACCTACCACCCTTCTCGTTGGAGGCCACGTGGAGTGTGTCCCCCACTCCAGCACCTGGTCTAGACAGAGCAAATCCACATCCAGTGTTGCTCCGTGGAAAGGACAACATCACAAATGGTACCTCCACTGTGTATTATAAAATATTAATTGAGATTTTTAATTTGGGGAGCTGTGCATTCCATGGCATCTGTAAAATATGCCCCAAACATTCTCAGGACTACGGCTCAAAGAGTTTGATTAAAATTGAGTAAAATCAGTCTCTCATCCTTCTGTTTAAAAAATGAGAATTCATTTATTTAGTTTAATTCAAAGATTTATATATGATTAAAATTACTATAAGATGTCTAGCTTTTCTGCAATAAACTGCAATGG
Source organism: Oreocharis arfaki (assembly GCA_013398015.1). NCBI lineage: Eukaryota > Metazoa > Chordata > Aves > Passeriformes > Paramythiidae > Oreocharis > Oreocharis arfaki. The sequence continues at coordinate 475,140 of VZRR01013060.1, forward strand.
CCATCAAAATATTGATAGTCATTGGTAAATTACTTCTGGTGTTTAATCAATGTTATTTTTTTATCATCCAATTTTTTCTTCAAGTCAGCTTCTAACACTAAACTACATTTCATCAAGGTTGGTAAAATGTTTAGAAAGGAACAGATGTCAGAATATGGGGATTGCCAATAACACTGATGGAAGCCAGTAATTTCTTTCCTGTCCAAAGGCAAAAGAATGAAGAATAATCTAGACTGTATACAATAATACAAGATTTACTACAACATTAATGGCTATAAAAAGTAAAAGTATACAAAAGCTATCTCCATTTTTTCAAGCCATCACTAAGGGCAGTGTTTTTCAATTTGAGGCAATTTTTACAGGAAAATGAAAGGTCTATGTATTCTTAAACCTTTAAATATCCATAAAATACAGATGAAGACACAGGCTAGCGTTAGTTGCTTCCAAATATACTTGTATATTAGGCTATTGTGCAAGTTAATAATTTTGCCAAATCTCAAAAAATGTGGATGCAATCTTTCCTTTAAGAAAGCGGCTCAGCTTGTTATTTACAGATTGTAACATTTACATAAGAGTTTGGTTTAACAAGAGATATAAATATAGATAAAACCCTTAGGACTTCATTCTTTAAACTGCCCTCTAAAAATCTGCCCTACAATTTGCACACTGAATTTTGTGCAGACTATTCTTGGAAGCCTTTTGTGAATTAGGGAGAACTGACTCGAAACAGGGGCTGGTTAATCACAATTTTGCAAATTGTACGTAGCAATCATCCCCACATTGTGAAATTCAGATCTATAAAATGCTGATGTTTTAAAGCTGAAAAATAAATAAGCTAAGTAGGAGTACTTTGCTAAGAAAAAAGAAAAAAGTATAAGGCCCTTCACAAAGAAATCCATTTTAAAAAGTAATAATTAGAATAAGAGAAGTGGCGTCATATATGAAGTGCGTCTCCATTCCAGATCTCAACTGTAAGCCCACCCTGGAAGAAATATTACCAGCTGACTGTTCCTGCCCCAGTCTCACATCAACACTCCCCTGAATATACCAGACAAACTCCTGCACTTCCAAGAATAAACCTGTGGGGGGTTTGCTATTTTAGAAGGCTCCTGTATATTAATCTACCACCTGGACAAGCCCCCCAGTGGAGGAAGGGCTGGTGACACTTCTCCCTTCCACGTGTCCATCACGGTCTGTCATCTGTGCCCCCAGCCAGAGCTGCTCTGATCACACACCAGCACTGTCACTTGAGCATCACCTGCAGCCACATGGACATGACACGCTGTGATGCATGGTGAATGCAAGCACTTGACAATAATAGCTGGCAACTAAACAAATAGTTTGAGGGAGAAGGAGCAGAATTTATGTGGAAAAGACGATGCCTCAAAGAAGACTTTTTTGTTCTGCTTTAAGCTGCAGCTAACATGACTTCAGCAGCAGCTGACTCAAAATTCTTCTTTTCCACATAGGTTTTGCAATTCCTAACATTTAGTATAAATGAAGGCCTCTTTCTATTTATTTTCCCTTATCTGTTACAGAAGGACCTTGAGAAACTGCCTGGTTTGAGTGTACAAGGATATGCTGAAATTCGTGCAAAATATTTTCTCTTACCAATATCATTATAAAGACAAGAAGTTTCCATTGGGGTTCAGCAGTGACACAGGCTGTGTCAGTCACCTTCCTGCCATTCTAAGCCCCTTCACTATGGACACAAGTCACAAACAGTGGAAACTCTGTTTTCCTGATGTTGATCCTCCCCAAAGGTCAGGTTTCTTACCTCAAACATTCCAGCAGTTGCTTAGACTGCAGTTCAGGAATTTTGTGTTAACATTGCTTCTAGAAAGCAAATATTTATGTTAGTAAATACCATTAAAGTATTGCTGTTATACAGGTATTCTCATTAGCAAATTGCTAAATAGGAGGAAGAGAATTTTAAACTAAATGGATAGAAACATACTATAATTGTGTATTAAACAAACTTAACCATCTTTCTTGACCATGCTAAGTGTTTTGTCAAACATTAAGTCCAGCTATTAACTATTTTTATGGGAATTAATGTTTTTAGATTTACTACAAATTCAGAATTCCTGCCTTTGCTACAGAGAGCAGGCAGATGCTGAAAGCCCTGCGATGAATGGAACAAATCAACATTACCAGGATTTCATAAAAGTAGTGGTCAGGGAAAAAAAAAGGCAAAGGAAAACAAAGGACCCACAGGAACCTTACTGGGGGATGAAATAAGGAAATTCCTCTTGAATAGGAGAGGCTTACATTCATGCCTGGCTCTGAAAAGGTAGATCAGGGATTTAGCTTCACACATGATAAGTGAATATCCTGAGCATCAGGCTCAGTTATTCTGGTAGAGCACAAACTCACCCACTCCTGCTGGAGCTCCCTCTTTTGTTGTCCTTTTCCCTTTTTTAATTGGAGCAAGCATTTAGCCTGCAACTTCATCATTGCATGTGAATGTCAAAAGGAAAAGATCTCAGGAATCTCAAAGTATATATTATTTATTCAAACAGAACAGCTTGAGCAATTTTGGCCAATGGAATAAAACTTTTTAATATCTGGAATTTGTAAAGGATGAAAAGAAAACTCTCTCCTTTTAGTTCCATCCCACTGCTCAGATTGGAACCAAGATCTACAGAGGTAGAGCTGAGCACCTCCCTTTGTTTCATCTGCTTCTCACTTTGGAGGCCAGGACTATATCAGGAAAAGCTCCTATGTTACTTATTAACTCAAAATTAGCATATGTTAAGGCCCTACCAGATGATGTCTCCTGTGATGAGGGAACATGGGACACTCAAAGCATTGAAGGGCTGTAAGTGGGAAGGAGCCTTTCAGGGACAGGATCTAGATTACAAAAAGTTCCCATAAAAACTTTGGAAGATTCTTGTTTGCTGTTTTGAAGACAACCTGCGTGTGGGTCCAGACATACTCCTCCAGACTTTCAAACACACATTTCAATGTGCTCTGAGTTGAAATGTAAGACGGTAAATGAGCCATTCATCATACACAAAATCATCTTAAATATCACCTGAGCCATTTCACTTATTTGAGAAATCTTGGCAGCACTGAACTTGAAAACACTGTATATTTCAGAGGTAAAATGCCCAAGACTGGATTTTTTAATTTAACATAATGAAGCCAAAAAAGTGATTTATTCCTTGTTTGTTACATCCAATTATGCTGATAATTAGGCAAATGCTTTGCCTCTATGTTTTTGTTACTTTCCTGAGTGTTTCTACTGAAGGATTTTATTCTTCCTGCAGCCCAGCTTTTATTCATGACCTGAGAGCATTGTATTTTCTATTTGTTATTGTGTTTTAGGCAAAGATGTTTCAGAAACAGAATTTTAGCAGGGATTCAAAATTCAGAGGACTTTTTAAAAAATAATTACGTGTCTAAGAACCCACACGGGACTCCAGCACCAGGTGATTCACAGTCCCCGTGCGTTGGGGCTTTGAGCAGCAGCCAGCTCAGGTAGGGCACAGGGCAGGCACTCACACAGAGCAGCCCAGCAGTGTTTGATCCTGTGTGTTGACCCAGACATTAGGATGTTTACTGTCTGCATCCGACTCCTGCCCTTCCTGAGAAGCTCTGCAAAACCAAACCAGCTCACGGCATGTCAGCCTTCTGACAGAGACATCAAGCTCTGTCTCTCAGCATTTCTCTGCTTCTTGGGAAGATTTGACCTCGTGGCTCTAACAAATCACACCAACAGCCTGGGCAGCACAAGCAGACATTCCTTCACATGAGTCCAGAGGCTTTCAGGGCAACATGAGGCCTCTGCTTGAGAAAACTGTAGGCAGTACCTTAGCAGTAGAGCAGAATGTTGCTTCACAGTTCACTATAATTGTATTTTTATTACAACTACTACTTAACAGGAGTACTTTGGAATTACTAAAGTTGTCTGCTCAAAGCCAGACTCTTGCCAGATGCTGCTGCTCACAGACCAATCCGAGAACAGCAGAACTTCCTGATGCTGCCTCTGAAGGGATACAGACCTTGATTCCATGAGCCAGAGAGACTCAAGAGATACTGTTAACTAAAAAAAAAATATTACTCAAATACTAAAAAAAAAAAAAAAAAAAAAAAAAAAAAAAAAAAAAAAAAAATCTACAAACCAGCATCAGGGTATTTTAAATTATCTCATAACTCCCGTAAGCAAAAAAGCTTGGAAATTTGTCTCTCTGGAGACAGTTTTAAGTATTTTTTTGGCTACATCCACATAGGCAAGAGATCCTACCCTTCAAGTTTTAGAACACTATAAGAAGATCATGGGGAATTCGCCTCATCAAGCCATTTAGAAAATTTAAGGAAAGCAACAATAACACCTTCTGTCAAAACCAATGAATATCACATAACACATGATCATGAGATTCAAATTTCAAAAAGCTTTAACACTTTGAAATAATATATATTATATATACGATATAGACAATCTAGGGAAGTGTGATGAGAGTAACAAGTCTGTTTTCTCCACTGTGCTTCTCATGGCCCAGTGTCTCTGGCATCACTGTGCTTGTACATTTGACACCTTCTCCTGCCTTGGACTAACAGGGAGCTGGTCTGCACCAGCTGCAGCTCTGCCTGCTAACTTGGCTCATTTTAAGCTTGTTTTGAATAACTTCCCCTGTTTACCAATATTTTTAAGAAGTTCAGATGTAAAATCTCTGCAGCTAAAAATATACAACATGAAATGTGGCCAGCATAAGAAAATTTGAACAGACACTCACAATTTACTTGGTTCCCTCTTAGGAGAAGGAGAAAGATGCACATTACTTCCATTATCTGTCCTTAAGTGTTTTTTGTCAAATTTTGATTCTGCCACTGTTCTTCAGTGACAGACATTAGGTATGACATTTTTTGACACAATGTCAATAGTGACATCAGTAATATTTGACACAAGGCACATTGGGGTTATCTGACACAGACAATTGGATAGCTCAGGGCACTGGAGATCCAATGCATAAAGAGTTATACCTCCAAGTCACCAGTGAATATCTGGCCCAATGTTTTCTAGCTGCTACCAAATGATGGCTCCTCAGAGTCTTATAGAGGAGGAGTTCGGGTATATTGAACAGATGTCCACAAAACAAAATTCAACACAATAAATTACATTAATCTGTGCCCTATGTTGAAACACCATGGAATGAATAGTCAGTGACAAAGCTATTCTTCTACTGCTATCTGTAATTCCTTTTAAAAATGGTTGAATCCCAAAGGAGACATGGGAGGATCAAATGAGTCACAGAGAGCACTACAGCCCCAGTCTCCTGAATAAGATTTCTGTCTCAACAGCTTTCAGTCCCATGGCTTTCATTAACAGTTAAATACACTTAGGGGAAAATACAAATGTGAAACGTTACTTTCAATGATGTGTTTTCCAAATATTTCACAATTGGCTAATATACAGGACTCACAAATGCTAAACAGAAGCAAAATGAATTACATATATGATCACTCTAGAATTTCCTAGAGTGCCACAGTCCTGATTAAACAAAGCACTTTTACCTACATCTAATACAGCACTCATCTAAGACAGGAGTCTTGCAATATCTATTATGCATCTGGCTGAGCTCCCAAATCCTGCCTCCAGCCCTGAGGTCCATTACTCAAAACCTGGAAGCTCTGGACATGAGCAGAAAGAGGTGTTAGTCCTGGGTACATATGGAACTACCTGGACTTCTTATCACTAAGCCAAATATTTAGAAATCTAAGTTTCATTGAGTCTTTGTAGAGAATCCTCTTTTGAAGCAGATGTTTTACATTTTTGTCTTACTCTAAGGTTATGCTTATGTTCAAACTTAAGCACATGCAACCTCACAGGAACAGGACTTCTTTAAGGAACCAGGTAATTTTTTTTTCAAAGTTCAGATTTAAGTGTTTTACTTATAGACTTTTTTTTTTAAAGTACAATTACCAAATCAGAGTTAATTCATGAACAAAATGTACTCCTTTTTTTCCTATTTTTTATATTAAAAGATGATTCACATTAGCCTGTTTTTCACAGGAAGCCATCTATATGACCATATGACTGCAGAACAGTATTCAATGACTAGCTAGAACCAACAGCTGGGCTACCTACAGATTCCCTAGAACACTGTTTATTTTAAATAAGGTTATTCTTATGCCTAGACTCCTCCACTGTTCTGCAAATTGGGGCTTCACTAAAAAAACAAAAAGCCATCTTAACTGATAAAATAAAAATACATGAAGCATATTCAGTGCCCCTTAAGAAATTACCCAACATTGTTAAATATCGCAGAAAAAGAGGAAAAGAACATTTTGTTAATCATGTGTTTGGACCCTATGTTATATTGCAACATCTCAAAATTGAGATTGCAAGTTCTAGAAAAGTGTGAGAACAATATGTATTTTACTGCAACAAAAAGGGTTTCCGTAGCGAACTGTTCAGCTGAACCTCTAAGGAAGCTCACAGTACACCACTCTCAGAAAGGATGATAAACCTGCATGTGACTTCACAGAAACCATGCCCCGAGGCACTGCCACCTCCCTCTCAGAGTCAGGAGGGCCGTGCTTTCACACATGGGCATAAACATCTGCTGTTTTCCCAGCCCCTGTCCACAATGCCAGAGCAAGTAGTCCCTTGATGATCCACAATTCTCACCAGTCTTGATGTCCAAAACTCCCCCTCCACAAAGCACAAAAATTGCTGAACAGTAATGCAGCCTCTTTCTTTCACATTATTTACAACAGCAGCTATGTGATCCAGTCTCATTTTGCCAAAAGCTTTACGTCACAAGATGTATCACGTTCTTCTTGGTCCAGATTTTTGGAGAAGCATTGCCCTAGGCACTGTCTGATGGACACACCTCTGCTCATCTATCTTAATCCAAATAGAACCACCCATTTCTCAGTGATGGACAGCCCACATTTATTAGTGGGACACCTGTCCTTTCCACAGCTCTAAATGATCTTTCCTTTCCCTGGTGAGCAGCATTAGAGCCTCACTGCTGTCTTGGAACATTCACACTGATCACACACCATTTTATATCTCAACCATTCACTCCTTCAGCAATTTAATAGTAAAATATAAAAGGAAGCTCACTGATCACTGAGACCCAATAGTAAATGCATATAAATTTTTAGCATGGAATTTATCTGTGGCATCAACTGAGACTGTGCATTCTCCTCAGCTCTGTGGTGCTGATTTTAAGGTCAGAATTAAGAGATTTGCCAGTCATGGCCTTGCAAATCACAGCTTTACAAATCCCATGGCAGAGACTACTACAGATGGGCTGCAATCCAACCCCAGCATGCATTTTCAGGCTTTGCAAAAAGCTAAATCTTAGAGAGAGGATTTAATGAAATTTGGGCCGTTAACAGGCTGAACAAGAGCCCTGAAGCCACACTGCTCTCAACTTTAGTTGGGATGTTTTTAAAATTCAGATTTTCAAAATCCAGACTCAGCCTGTCTGTGACTTTGTTTTGCTGCTCAGCCCTTCTCTCACCCATGTGCCTCTTCTGAGCAACCTCATTTCCAGGGCCTGTGCCAGGGGCACGGGCACACAGGGAGGCCACAGACTAAAAAGGCAGGTGTGACTGACACAATAAACTGTAATAGCTTCTTCAAAACTGTTAAGGAATTTTTAATTCATAGATCACTTGCCCAATAGCCTGCAATGGCTCCACTGGAGCCATTATGATCTATCAGGTCACTGTAGTGCCATACATGCACATTAAGGAGGCATGCAAAAATCATTAAGAAATTGGTGATGACAAAAATTACTCTGCAGGCTTGGTAAAGATCATTTTTCTTTTTCACTGAAACATTATAACACTCATTTAGCTGGCAGAAAATTTTACTTGGTGGAGCCCCCAGACAAGAAAGTTCACTGTATAACGTTCAACTCTAACACTTCTTCAGGCCAGATTTATCGGCGTGGTTTACAAAGAAAAGAGTTTCAATCCTCAAATAGTCCAGTGAAAAGTCATTAGTAATACCTTCAAGTAAGTTACTGAA
>VZRR01013060.1:485629-557264 GCA_013398015.1 Oreocharis arfaki
AGCCCACCCAAGGCCACGAGCACAGCATGTCAGGCTGCACCAAAGGCCACCAGGGATGCTCTCTGGGAGCGCACACAGCGCTGAGGGTGAGGCTGGACAGGGTGTCAGCACACACTCTGGGATTATTACTCTGATTTGTCCTGGTCACGGGGCTGACTGGAAGGGAGGAAGCAGGAGCACGGTCCCACTTGGCTATTTTAGACCCTCTCAGAGTACATTTCCCACAGCACTCTTACTGCCCAGAGGGCTCCAACGGAACAAAGAGGGTTTGCTGCACACCACAGAAACCTGGGAGGACTATGTGGAGATCTGAACTGCTCATAAAAACTACTTGAAATATTTCAATTAAGTTGATTTGTATTCTAAATTAAGCAGATGCCAACAATCTTTAAAAAAAATATATTCTCAAAGGGGAAGAAACAGAAGTTTTATTTTGACAGAGACATATTACACGGCATGGAGAGTTTGTACAAAAAGTTAGTCTCATATACTAACATCATTAAAAAAAAAAACAGACACAAACTGTCATTAAAAGGTTAGTACTACCTTAATTAGTAAATAAATTGATATTTTCAGCATTAGTGCCAAGGCTGGAAGGTCAGTCTCTTGAAATAAAGTATTCAGCTGACCTGGGAAAATGCATTGACAGTGCCTGTCAACAAAGAAGACCTTTGATCCATAAAGCTGAGAAATCCAGCAAGTCTTAACACATTGTATTATTATAATAAATAATACTATTTTAAAATTAAATGTACACATAAACAGGACAGTACACAAAAGGTATTTTAAAAATTGCCTTCAATCTCCTTTTCTTTTTCTTTTCTGACACAAGTTTTACTCAAATTCAAGCACCGCCTACTGCTAAAGTTGATGTAGTAAATAAAGCTGCAAGGTTTCACACGGGATTGCCACGTTATTGAAAGCACACTAGAACAGGGTTAGGAAAACGCAAATCAGTGTTGCAGGGCTGTGACTCCTTCATAAACAGAAGCCAAACTGTGTCAGTTTCCAAATAAGAGAAAAGACTTGCTAAAAGCTTCAAGATGTTGGGAAGAATGTGCCCTACAATGCCAACTTACTGCAATAAACCTAGCTCAGTAACTAGACTGTGGGCTTCTTTGTGTCTCATACTCTGAATGCAGAAAAAAGACCTCTGTGCCTCCTGCTACTGGGGAGGGAGTCTGAAGAGGACTGAAAACTGACAGCTCTGAAAAATAATAAAGCAACAAGTAGAGGCAGACATGGTGATTCTCAGGAAGGACTGAAATGAAAGAGCCAGAGCTGCTAAACTCATTAGCATAGGTAAATCTGTTAAAAATGAAACTTTTAGCAGACAATTTGGTTGCAACCCAAAACAGGCCAAAACTGACATTGCAATATGAAAACGTTTACCTTAGAAAAGTCAAAACACTGTTCTTAAATTCTGTCATTTATGTTTCAGTATGTTCTTCTACAATATTAGCCTAATGATCTGAAATCAGATGTAAACCAGGCATTTCAACTCCATCAAAACATTTGCATACGTCCCCCCGCAAACTTCAGAAAATATATCATATGCTGGAAATCATGTCAATCAAATTAAAAAGTTTTCAGGACAAAACATATTCTTAAGCACTCATTTTTATGAGACTGTGGGTGGTGATGTGTCCCCACGAAAGGGAAGAAGGATTTTGAGCAATAAAAACAAGCAGTGTCAAGGGCTGGATGGTTCAGGTGAAGGGTGGGGGGTGAAGAGTAGCTCTGAAGGAGCCTGGTCCATCTAACGCCTTCAGCCTGTGACTGAGCTCCCCAAAAGGGCTCACTCACTCCAAGTTCTCGTGCTTCAGGGTTTTGCTCGACTGGGAAACCTGCTCTGACCCTTGTCCTCAGCACGAGGAGCAGTGCCCCATCTCTCACTCTCCCTGGGACCCTGCTGTGGGTTCCCCCAGCTGCCAGCCTCACTCTCTGCAAACCACTCTCCCAGTGCTGCTGCTGGGACATTTTTTGCCACATAAGAGCAAGATTAGAACAATTCTGCTCCTGCTTAGCTAGTGGAGAGGACCAGGCTCCAGCTGTGAGAATTTTCAACACCTTGCATTAGACAAACTCCCAGATCCCAATGCGTAAATTGCGGTCTCCTTGGCCCACTCCTGCCTCCCTCTCCCCTTCTTCTGTCTGCACCCTCCAAGAAAAATTTCAGTTTTCAGTTGAAAATTAAAAATTTGTTTCAGTTTTGTTTCTATATTGTTTTTAGAAAAGCAAAAGCTGTCTAAAAATAGTTTTAGGGTAACTTTCTGGGGGGTAAAAAAAAGGAAAGGAAAAGAAAAGAAAGAAGAGAGTTTGCGTAACAAATACATATCCCATTAGCAACCAACAGCAACTTAAAAAAATTATTAGCTCTTACATTTTTACATTGGTACTTCCTCTTTTCAAAATTTCTTTACTATGAATATCAGGTACATAAACAACAGACCTTAGCAATTGTTCATGAACTTATGCAAAGGACATGGGTGAAAAAAAAATTATTCAGTGAAAAAATACAAATATTAGAATGTGTATTTCATATACATTTGTTTCTAAGGCATATTTTATTAGGATATTTCAATTATTTCTAAATACCAAACCAATTATTCCCTACTCCAAAGAGACTTGATCACAGTTTTTGTTTTAAGGTCATGTTTGAGTTCTAATATTTAAGCCAACCCAAGTCTGGAAGCAGTAGAGCACTTGTGGAAAATGTGTATACATTTTCTTTACCTAAAGCCACAGAACAGTTTTCCTTTTTCCATCATTATTAGTATAAAAAGATTAGTACAAACAAAACAAAATAAAAAGAAAGAAAGAAAGAAAGAAATTTCACTCCGACTTTCGTATTTCTTTAGATCTTCACCTGACATTAATGAGCAAATACACACTAGGATGATGATCACACTGTAGGATAAAATGGCTCATATAGTGTGTTGATAAGTTAAGATGAAAGAAATCCAGAACAAAGACACAACAGTATTGCAGAGATATGTTTAGATTCCAAAATATTTGTATCAGTCAAAGATAGAAACACCCAAGACAAAAAAAAAACCCTAACTGATAAATAGAAACATCCACTTTTTCCCCACTTGACTGTATAATAAAGATCTTGTTTATATTAAAGTGTTGCTCCATCACTTTGCCTGGCTGCCACATACAATACACAGACACAGTATATTCATATTTTCCATCTGATCTCTCATGCCTTTGCTCCCATTGAATTTCACTGCCAACCCTGCACAAGCATTTGAGGATAGGATTTACATTAGAGGAGACAAAGGAGATGTTTAGATGGGAACAGTACTAGCATTGAAATCCTGCCCCTGGTGATCTAAGACTGCAGTTAAGATCCTTATGAGTAACATCCCTGACGCAATTCTTCCCAAATCTCAGAACAAAGCATTACAATTTGCACTGGGCTGGACTACAGTAGAGAAGTTTACAGGAACCATGGCTGCAAAATCCAGAAATGTTACCTGAAAGGCACTTTACACGATCCCAACCTCCATACAACCATCCTTACTCTAATTACACATGTGACGGCACATTTTGTCATTTATCCTCTGCTGGGTAGTACCCTCATTTCAATAGGGATCACACACCACAGCTTCTCCTCTTGATTTCTTTCCTGCCAATGAAGTTTTTTTTTTTCCTCTTCCCATACCAATTGGCTTATTTTCCTAAGACATCATGACACTTTATTCCATCATAACATGGCACTGTTCCCTCAAAGTGAGGTCGGTCATTAGATGTATCATTCTGAAACGTGAATATTAATACCCAGAAGAGATGAACCATAAGCATCACAGATGGACAAGAAGGGATTAGACATAAATTGGTAACAGGATTGATAACAATTCACAAGTATGTCAGGCACGATGACACATTGCCTCGATCGACAAGAACTGCTATTCACAAATTGTACTTCCACAAGCACCTGCAATTCCCTCTCCAATCAAGATTCATAATAAACATTTTAAGACTGGTATTTTTGCTAATGGCATCAACCTGATGCCAAGCACAAGTCAATAGGAAAACCACTTGCAAGGAATGGAAAAGCTGGAGGAAACAGAAGGCACAGTGGATTAATGCTGCAGCAGTCAACCACGTACACTCAGGAGAAAAGAGGAGGTTGTAACCCAAAAGAGAATTTTACAACAATAAAACATGATGTGCTATATTTAAGGAATGAATGCAGAACTTCACCAAATAGTTCATAATAAATGCTGTGTGATCGAATATTTCATACATATATATATATATGTAAAATTTTGTGCTTAACAACAGTTTAATTGCAGCAAGAAACTGCAACTTTTAAAAGTGCTGTCCAACAGCCCTGGTAGGAGTCAGGCACTCTACGTAAAGGCACATTCAGGGAAAAATTAAACACCCCACACATGGATACTTTTTGTCTCAATGACTAGAAAAAGTCATTTACCTAAGACAGTAAATAAAGCTGAAATATATAAACCTCACTAACTCTCCCTCTCTTCTCCAGCTAGTCCTTTTCTGTCAAAACCAACTGCCAAATGATTATCTTGTGATTTTACAGCTACTTGTTTTGGTGGTGGGCAAAGGACACAAGTGGTTGCTCTTCATCATTCATAAAAAATCTGAATTGAGAGTAATTTAGAAGTTGCCTCTTAGAGTTTCTTCTACTAAAGACAAGTATGCATGGTACTTCACTGAAATAGTTAAGTTAGATCTAAACAGAAAAAATTAGTACAGGTATGACACGAGGTTAACCCACCTTTGTTCCCTTCACTATACAAGATAAACCAGCTACTTCTGCCTACCGTGTTCTGTGCATGACGAACTTCCTGTGACACTGAGCCGAGTACTTTTTGCTCTAAAGGATGCAAGCTAAATTATTTCACAGGAAAAGAAAGCCCAAAGTCTTCCTCCTTTTTGATTAATGTTAGTTTTATCAATTTACTTGTTAATACAGCACAAGAACTCACATCTCCATTAGCTTTGCTTAGATTGTTTATATGTGTTTTCAGAAGATGCACACCTCTGCCATCCCATTCTAAAGCCAGGCCTGGCTCCAGCATGGCAGTTGAGGCACACAGACCTAAGAACAATCTTCTGAACCAGGTTCTGAACATACCAGCTTCTTCTTCTTAACTTGAATTCTATAAGTAATCTTAGATGTGTGAATTGTGTCATGAAAACAGGAGACTCTTTATTCCTTGGTTTTTAAAAGCTGTGTAATTCTTGCCCTGCCTCTAATTGCTTCATATTAAATATTCACTAGAAATACACGGGGAATTTGCATATACTTCATAGTAACTATTCCTTTTGTTTTGAAGACAAAATGATTATTTACTTGGCTATTTTTTTTTTACAGAAATTGCAACCGTAGACATGGTGGCTACAATCCTTCTCCTCGTGAATCTCCTTTTGCTCAACACTTCTGACTGTGCCTCTCACCCCACCAGACTTGACTTGGACAGTCAAGCTCTCCAGGAAAAGGTTTGGATGTGAAAGGTTCAACACAAATTTCAGCTGGAGCTACAAGACAAACCATCAAATAGTAAAGCAGAAGAGCTATAAAATTCATCTTGGAAGGATCTTCTCCCCCTCGTCTCCTACACAGACAATTAGGGAGAAAGGAAGGTGAAGAATGGAAGCTTTCAAGAACAACCCATCCAGGATGGATGATAAAATCTGCATGCTACCCTGAGGAAACGGGGTACAAAGTTCAGTCCCATGTTTGTATTTCTAAAGAGCGTAAAATATCAAATATCCTTCTTGAAGAATAATTCTCTCTCTAGTCTTTTACACATTGCTGTGTAACTATACAATAAATATTATCCTGCTCACATGCTTCTGTTTACTTAGTATACATTACATTTGATGCTATCTGGCAGCATAAGTTTTAGTTCTGTCATCTTAAAATACTAATAGTTGTCAATCAAAATAGAAAGTGCATAATAAAAATGTTCTAGAAACTAATAACCCTATATTTCTACACCATCAGCTTAGAGCTAAGCATTGCTAAAAATGAGATTAATTATATGTTTGCAGAGGCCCAATACAATCAGACAGTCCTCTAAACAACATCCTCCTAGAAATGAACACAGACCAGATACATAATCGTATATATAGTGTGTGTATATTAGGCAATACATGTAGCACTAAATTAATGGCATTATCTTCATTTGGCCCAGTCTAAAAAATCCTCACAATCTGCCCAGTGACAGTGTTAGGCAGAGGATGAGAGAAAATGGCATGGTCAATACCAAAGTAATTTAGAGAGATTTTCTGCAAATATTTAGAAGCCTGGAAGCACCAAGGAGATACACACAGGACAGCTCCCTGAAGTTATGACCAGCATAACATGGTAAACTGTTCAATTTAAGATAGAGGGTCAGAAAAATATCCTTTGAATTATATCTGTCAAACTTTAGTGGGAACTTCACTGCTTGGGACATTTAAACCTGCTCTGGACAAAGTACCAGCAAGTACCCTATAGGGAACAATCCTGTAATGTCAAGAAGATGGACTAGATGTATAACAGGACTTTTGCTGCTCCATTTTTTATTACTCTAATTCATCACCCTCACTGAGGTGAAGTTTTATGTAGACCTTTAAAATTATGACCATTTGAAAATTATGTCTGTGTCTGTATAATATATACATACATATGGATGTAAGGTCTGGTTTTTAAAAACTCCAAGTAGAAAACATATTTTGCTCCTAATTTGCCCATGCTATAGCTGTAACTATGCAATACTCTGGCAAATACAGACAGAAATCTCCAGTTATGGTGATGGGAATACACAATTTACATGCGTGTTTGTGACATGTGAATTTCCAACTTAGGCAGGCAGGAATTTAAATATGTGTGCTGTGAACAAGACAGCGGTATTGGTCCGTGGTATGGTTATGCCACAAAACCAGGATCAGACTCTGAGATTTGCCCCAGAATGGAGAATCAGAAATGCTGCAAGGTAGACAAATCGATGTCAAAGCTTTCAAAGGAAGCTAAGGAGAAGTCCCACAAGGAGCTCTAAACAAAATTGTTTTCATCAGGGATTCTCAAGGAAAAAGTGAAATATTTTGTTTGGCTTTCTTCTGCCGAAGCCACTGTGGTCCTTCTGATATTTCTTTGCACCCCACTTTTACAGAGAAGCTAGAACTCTCCATCGCTCTTCCTAAAACCTGAAGGCCACTGAGGGTTTTGTACTGAAAAAATATTAACATTTACGAGTCACTCCAAGCAATGGCTGCAGAAAATACCTCTGTTGCCAGGCACAGGATGGCAGAACCATGGGGATAAGCAAGATGTGTTATAGGAGGAGGTTAAAGGCTTCACTTTGTCCATGCATGTTGTTGTCATTTCTGTTATTCCAGAGTGGAAATCCTCTTACTGACTAAGGCACTAGGCAATCACCCCTGTGCGAGTGCCACCATCTCCATACTTCAGTAGGGAAGAAAAACAGTAAGAGGATATGGAGGAGGAGAAGGCATTTTCCTTTTAATCTTTTAGGCTGCAATAGCCATAACTGGCTTTTCTATATAGTTTGGCTCTAGTTTGCCACAGTATTACAGTGAGAAACAGCAGCCTGCACTGATTTTTATACACAAATCTTAATGACTTCAATTGCTCCTAAGGACTCAGAATGGTGGCAGGATGTGGCCATTCACCATAAAGGCCCTAAAGCCTTCATAATTACTGAGTATACAGAATATTTATTATAGAGACTGCACTAGGCCTCTTTTGTGGGCTGCCCTGGGCCTGTTCTCTGAGCCACATCAAGCAAGAAGTTTAAATGAAACTGCTCCCAAGTTTCTGAAATGGTTTAATAAAACATATACTGACTGTAATATTCAGTTTATAGTAGAAAACTATTGCCCCTTGGTTTGAAAAATGACCTCTAGTTGGCAATTTTACTCTCAGCTTCATAGATTATAGTCCACTGTTGGTCATTTTCTCAATCCACAGGGCAATACTTTTCCATAACAAGCTCAAACTGCAATCAGTATTTGTAGGCTGTTACACAAGTTGAGTATAATATGTCTCAACACATTCTATTATATGACTAAACAAAAGAAATAAGAACCTGGTGACACAGACATATGGAGAAAAGCAGAGCTATTCTTCTAATGCTGAGATAGCAGAAAAACATATTTCTTTGTATTGTGCTAATTTGTATTAAATCTTGTGTCTTCAGTACACAATAATCTCTAATTTGGTTTTTTCGTTAATAGTGTTCTGGTTTGTGTTGTCTTATGTCTGCTCTTATTTTAATGTAAGACGACAAATACTAAATTCTATTAGTATCAGATTTTAGAAATGACAAATAGTGACAGATAACCTCGCATTGTAAAATCACATGAAAACGTATTCACATAGATACGTAAAAGATCATTTGCTCTTGGGCTCACAAAGCACACATCCATAATCTGATGGGTTTGCTATTAGGAAGTTCCAATGCAGTGCAGTAGACAAGATGCAAGTGATTGTTTCAGCACCCAGCTCGAGCACTTAAACACAGTTGAAATACCACATTTTGGAAAAACAGCTCCCATGTTAGATAGCCAAACAGATAAATCCTGTTGAGAAGAAGTCTCTGACCAGCAACTGAGGGAGGTCTGGTGTCTGCTCCAAAACATGCCCTGGAAAGCTCTGCCAGTGACTGCTGTTTAGACAATCACCCACCTTCCCAAGGCACAGACACTCGGAGCTGCAGGGCTGATAGAACTTACCTGGCTGGAGTGTGGTGAGATTTAACTCTTTAATCAGCAGGTGACGAATGCTCTTGTGGACCCTTTGCTGCAAATACAAAATATTCATAATTACAAGTCTAATATTCATCCCAATCTGTAAATAAAACTCTGTGGTTAAAATGTGATCCCCACCCACACTCAGAGCCAAAGGGAGCAACTTCCTAAGCTGAGGCCAGAGCACTCAAGCAGAGGGGACATTTTGCCACCCTTCCTCTCGAAGTTATGAGTTTCCTGTCCATTAAACAAAAACACCAGATTACTAGAGATCTGTGCTGGGGCAGAAGGGAGAATGAGACCCACAGGACAGAAAGGTTCATCGTGGATTTTTATGGGTGGGTTCTGAAATTATAAGAATCTACATCACTGCATTTTGGGATATTAAAGGGACAGATGATTTTTATTTTTTTCATTTTCCTCTGTTCATGCTCAGTCACAGACTCACCTGCATTCTCTAGCTGGAATTTAAGTGGTCTGGATTCATTTAAACATGTACAAACTGCATGCAGAAGCTTTAATATGTTTGAGCTAAGAATGTATTTGAATGATTACCAGAAGATGATGGCTCTTTATCTTTCAAGTCTTCAAGGAATTTAGATGTTTAACTCATTAAGAGTTTGCTGCATTAGATTTTACATTTTTATGATTTTAGAAGAAAGGTTTTCTGATACAGAAAAAAAACACAGGCTTTTTTCTTTCCCCAACATTTTTCATTTTAGGATAATAAAAGTGACACATATGTGCCATAATATAATGGATTAATTAAGGAATATGATGTTTATCCTAGGTCCTGAGTTGTACATCTTCATAACTCACTCATAAAAATTAATGTATTATACCACGCTACAGAATGATATATCTATTTTTACCATACCTGTTGAGAATAAATTGTTCTAAATTGGATTATCTTGATATCCAGTGAAAAATGTAAAAATTACATTGTTATTTTAAGAATTTACATTGCTGTGTATAAGAAAGCATAATCTCCTCACTGTGCTTTTGAACTGTCATGTTACTTCCACTGTTACAAAATCATAATTGCTGCTGCCACACCTAAAATCAAATGCAGTGCATATTGTATTTCTTTGTACACTGCATTTCCTATCTTAATCACAAAACCATATACAGTACGTTTTTGGCCAATTCTTTCATTACTGACTGCTGCTGTATATAAGTAACACACAATTATGCATGCAAGGACTCATAAAATCCTCATTTCTAAAATCAACAGATGAAAAATCCCTAAATAATAATGTACAGATGTTTCATATTTAAATGAGCTGTTGGCATGTAATGCTGCCAATCATGCCAGTGCATGCAATAAAATTGGTGAATTTCAAGGTACTCAGCATTTACAACATATTTTTAATATTTTTTAAATAAAAAGACCATTTAAGGAAGATGGAAATGACAATTGCTCGATAAATATATAATGACATATTTCTGATGTTCTCTTGAAATTTCCATGAGTGGTCAACTACCCTGTTTTTCCATACCAATTCCTAGTCCTTTTGCCACAAGAAAGTTGATTTTTTGGTCCTTAAACTGCAATACCTCACTGAAAGTAAATTATCTGCACGTTATCTGCAGTGTAATCCTCTTCTCGAATACAAGACAGAACGTCAGAGTTTCTAATCCTTCACAGATAGAGTAATTCACATCCACTGTACGTTTTACTGTAAAGACAGAGTAATACAATATGTTTGATAAATCATGTGTGTGTCTGTGTACAAAGAAGAAGGTTTATCTCCTCTCCAACAAGATGCATCCGTATTAAAGCGCACACACACACACTCTCCCCGTGCTGGCACTGCAACAATCTTTAGAAGTTCTATAATAGAGACATCTAAGTTTAAAAAATGAAGCAGCTCACAGGTCAAACAAGTTCCTGATGAGAAGTGCTTAACCAGAAATATTATTCCACTGATTGTAAGTTTTCATCCATACATCAGACCCTAGAGTCTATTGATTAAATAAAACTGATCTTTTTTTATTTCAAAGCAAAAGAGAATTAAATCATCCCCATTGTTTTCCCTTTGTTTGGAGCTATCACAGTTTGCACACTGGCCATGCGTCCTGCTTATAATTACAACATCCTTACGGAGAGCTTATTCTACAATGACTGATCACAGGTTTCTTGCCTCTTCCTCTAAATCTTCTGCTCCTGGTCATAATCAATGGCACTTGATGGCCCAATACTCTGATCCAATGTGGCAAGCAATATGATCCAAGATCTGCTTAGAATCAATAAATTTATTTGCTTCGGGAAATTTTGGATCAGGACGACTTTAAGTATATGTAAATACAAGAATTTACTGCAATTATGCTGGCACATCTTTCCTTTCTCATACCTCTTTTCCACTGCATAATTAGCTGCATCATGCCTTAATTTTGCTTGCAATCCTACATAAAGGAATCCAGGCCAGACAGCCCTTGCAAAGCCTTACCAAATTCAAGGTCTGCTGGCTTTGAGAACACAGGGTCTCTTTCAGCAAAACACATCAAAACACTGCAAATCTTTATGTTGCTGAGCCCCACATGGCACAGTCTGGGCTCTGACGATACCATCGAACGCCAGCATAGCATGAACACGTAACAGACTGCTCTGAAGGGCACCAACAGGTGCACGCAAAAATCTTCTTGGAGTTTAGTTTGCCTTTCTATTTCCCTTGTGCAAAATTTTCCAAGTTTGGTTAATAGTTCCCTTGGGCTCCTGCATCTCCAGGCCTTCAGCCTGGTTCCAGTGCACCTGAGCAGTGCAAACATGCTCTGACACTCAGCTCAACGTGACACGGCCAGGAATCCCTGCCTAGAGGATGTGGATTCCACTCTGGAAGGTAATCCCTGCCAGGCTGAAGGGGCAGAATCCAAGCTCACTTCTGTGTCTCACCCCGCACTTACAGATGAACGGACACACACTTTCCTCAATTCTGCTACTATATATACACATTGTTTAGTAAATTGTATAAGTGTTCTGAATATTTTTCCAAAGACCAGGAACTCTAATGTACTTTGAATCTTCATTAAATTAGCATGGCAGACTAGAGTACAGGTATAACTAGCAATAAAAATATTTTTTAAAAAAATATTCCCTGTTACTTAATTCACTGCAATGGAGTTACAGAACTGCAGAATGATGAGTAAATACAAACATCTGTACCAGTTTAGAAGGCTGCAGCTTGGGCACATTTTTCAGCCCTTTAGTGTTTTTCCACTGGAAATCAGTAGTTCAGCACCAGCAGAACAGAGATGAGAACCTTGTTTCTGCTAAGTAGCACTAATTTCTGCCCATAGTGACATTCAGGAGAGGATGAATTGAGTCACAGGGATAAGAAAACTGTTTGCTTATGATGTGACTGTCACCAGTGAAGATGAGTTTGTAACACCCTCCGAGCATCAAAACGACACACAAAAGATACATTTAAAAAAAAAAAAATAAACCCAACAGATAGTCTTGCAAAACATATCAATGCAGTTCTTCAAACTGAAAAAGCAGAAGTCAGAAGATCAAGAACTCGCAGTTAGGATTTTCCTGTTAGATAAAGAACATAAGGATTCTCCTGAAGTCTTTGATTGATATATGATCTTTTCTTTCTTTTCAGGCAGAACAGCTGTCCAGTGAACTAGAAGAAATAGCCCCGAAGACAGCTTTGTGTCTGATATGACTTTGGAAGGGAAAATTATTCCAATGATAAATGCTTTACATGGAACATCTAATAAAATAAAATAAAAACGTCATCCATAAAAGAATTTTTCTTTCTATTTGAGTAAGCAATCCCTATTATCATCTGTGGGGCAGGGGTGTTGCTGTGTCTGAGACCAAAGAGAAAAGGTATTTCCCTCAAAATTGGATTTGGAATGAACCTAACCAAAAAGAGGCAATAGGTACTTTTAAGAGAAGGGCAACTGGGAAAATGCAGAGGGAAGATGAGAATTTTCTGAGCATTGTCAGGATGCAGTGACCTGGGATATATTATAACTTCCTTCATTCTCCTCTGCAAGGAAATCTTTAAGGTGAAACACAGGTGCTTTGCTGGCTGATATCTGCCACAGTAATTGTATGCAGAAAGAGGTTGACCACGCTCAGAAAATCCCAGAGCAATAACAACCAACACAAACCTCCTCAGCAGAAGAAGGTAAAAATTTGTGTAAATTTATTCAACCTAATGGAATTATGTAAATTACACAAATGGAGAACTACAGCCACTGTGAGAATTGACTGAAGTTATGTCCAGATTAGAGGAGAGATGGCTTGGAATGAAGCCCTTCTGGAGCTTGTTCTAGAGCTGTGTTTTGGCAGCATGCTCTGTTTTGGCAGCTTGCTCTAGAGCTGTGTTTGGGGAGGGGCTAAGAAAAGAGCCTTAGAGAATGAACAGCCACAATGCTCAGATGAAATTTGTACATCTTTGTCATTTTCAAACACATCTCATTGTGACACTTGGGTGGATGGATGAGCACTGATGGATGCTGTCATACACAGACAGCAAAAGGAAGAGTAATCATAACTGTATTTTCCTTGAAGTAACCAAATCCAGTATAGCACCAGCCATGGCCAGCAGGACATCCATGGAACAGCCAGCTGCCCTCCAGAGCCTCAGTGAATCTGCCACACAGACTCTGTGCTCCTTAAATCTGGCCAGGACTAAACAAAGGCCTGTCCACATCTGATACAGGACAGGACAGCTCATGGCTTAAAAACACCTCACAGAAGAGCATGATAAACCTTCCACCCATCCTCTTTGTCTTTGAACACGATGGATCTGTCCTCAACAGCACTCTTCCAACTTTCACTCTTCTCCAAACCAAGCCCTTCTTTCTCTGCCAAAGCCTGAGTAGGCCCCTGTGAGTGTACTTATTCTAGAGCTAATTACCATTAAATGAGTACTTCAGCTAGGAGAAATCAGAGAGGTACATGTTCTCATATACCTTTGCACAGCTAGAAATCATTTCTCTCCCTTCCTTTACATAACTGGAATGCCTATCCCAAGCACCCTCCTTTATCCCTGTCTCTGCAACCTTCCTTCTCTCTCCACATAAGGTGCCATTGATGCTGTTCCTCTGTGTGCTCCCAGTAGCTGTTGACATCTGCCTGCTCCTCTGCCACCTCACCTGCCCTCTCCCCTCCCATTACTGAGTGCCAGCCCCTGCTCTCACACAGATTTTAGATCCACACTTTGCAGAAATCCAGCTCCATGGGATTCCAACAACAGAAGAAAGGAAGATAAGAACATAAAAGCATCCTCAATGTGGTGCCCCATCAGGAAGCCAACTAAATCTGATAGACACTGTCCTCTCTGACCCATAAGCAGGAAAGGGCTGAGCATTTAGACAACAACACTTCAGAAAACAACTCCATATGGTCTATAACCAGCCAGCACCACCTAACAAACAAAGAGCATTTAACTAAGTATTTACTTTTGAGGTAATCAAATAGCATTTTAAAAAAATAAAATAACTTCCACACATACACATTACATATATATTTATATGTTTCCCCTCATTCTCCCTCACTTTTAGTTTGCAGTGACAATCAGCTATTATTTTACAGAGAAAGACTCTAACAAGCTTACGGGATGCCTTTAGTAATAAGATAATTATTTGTAACTCTATAAAGAATTATAATTTTTAATTTAAAAAGAAATCAAATAAAAACAGCTTTCATCTTCCCTACCATGTGAAGAAAACATTCTCTGCCTACAACTCAAATTATCATTCTCTCCTTTGTGCAAAATGAATTGACCCAGAAAACTAAAAGGGTAAGAACCCATATTTGCTGGGCTTATTCAGCAGCCAAAAGTTCATGAAAAACACTGTTGTGTATCACATAGCAACCACTTGATGCCTATTGTTAAAATACAGTAGTTATTCAAAAAGTAAAATCTTGCATTCTCAAATAAGAAGCCAGGCTGCAATGTGTGTTTACTGTTTCGGGGAAATAGTCATCTTGCCATTTTCTCTTTTTCCATGGTCTTGGCATATTTGGTCAGCTATGCAATGCACAGTTACCCACAGGAAAGAAAAGGAACACAAGAATTTTCCTCCAATGTTGAGCTCACAGGACAATGTCCATTCAAAGCAGCACTTGGGATCTCTATTAAGAGCATTAAGATGTGCTCTATTTTTATCCAACCACACTTGCAGTAAAAATGTCATATTCCAGGGGAAGGGCATGAGGGAGAAAGGGAGAGAAGCTTCTGCTTTCTGACTGTTCCAGTTGCACACTTTCACCTATTCTTAAAGCAAGCTGCTCTTGGAAAGTCCTGTACACGTGCACAGGTGTCCACATTGCTACTGCACGTTTGCACCTCCTCCCAGCACTGCCACCCGTCACTGCAGCTGGGCAGAGGTATGATTTCACAAACATCTCCCTCTTTACCTTTCCTCCAATTCTTTTGTGGTGGAATATGCTTTAAAAAGCAAAATAAAAGTAAAATTTATATAGAAGGATAGTCAGATGTAGAGTCAGAAAAAATATTTACGATTTCTGATAAATGGAGCTTGTATTACTCTAAAATATTTTTAAAGCAGTGGCAGATCACTTGAGCTACTCTGGCTTTGCCAGCTGTCCATGAGAGCTGAGAGTCAGCCCTCAGTTTGTCTCAACTGCATCAGACTGTCTATTTAAATTATCAAAGCAAAAGCAAAAGGGTTCTTCTGAAACAACTGCTGGAGATGAAGGAAAGAATACGAAAGATACAAACTCCTTCTAGGTTTTATTATGTGCTGTTACACAAACAGTGCAACTTAGAACTTCAAGATAATGACTCTTTTAATACCAGAAGGGAATGGCAGACTTGCTTAGCATAACTTTGAGCTATTTCATCAAGCCTGTGTACAAACAGTGCCACATTTTTGCTAGTGGTAAGATGTTTGTTGAGATTATCTTCTTATCTAGGAGAGTGTTTAAACTCTTTTGAGCAGTTAAAGTAAGACAGTGGCAGAAAGCAGATAAAAAGGGAGAAAATGTATGAACACAGACTTTTTGCCAGGAAGCTTACTTTGAGCCCAGCTGTAACCAGGTGTGCGTGTGCTGTTTCCACAGTCTCTGAAAAGAAAAGTGAATGGTCGGCAGCAAAGCCAACATGAAGGCATGAAGCTGCAGAGGAAAAAGTGTGAGAATGAATTAGGTATCCAGAAGCAAAGAGATGGGCTTTAGGATCTGAGAGAAGGATCTGGCTGTTACCAATACAAGATTAAAAGCATGGATGGCTGAAGCTACAGCTCACGTGCTACAAGTGTTTCTGCTTGCCTTAAAAATAAACTTCTTCTGGACACCTCAGCTGGCTTACAAAGCAGAAGTATATACACAGATATTTCAGTCATATACAACTGGATATTTCAGTCAAAGGCAGATCAGAGTGTACATTTAGACAGGAATTGGTTTGGTCACCGGTCAGTGATCTGGCCAGCACAGGATGTGGTAATTAAACACGGCTGTGGAAGAGCTGTAGTTACAATACTACCCTCATGTAGTTTATCAGTAACATACTAGCAAAACTTCATGAAACGAAAACCAAGCTATTATATTCAGTGCACAACTCAAAATTAAGAAATCTTTCCCCCAAACAATGAAAGCTATATACTGAAGAATAATGCAGAACTTGTCTAGAGCAACTCAAATTCTCCTCTGAAAATGTATGCTTCTCTCAGAAGCAGATTCCCAGCACAGGGACTGGTAATTTATGATCCACCAAAATACTCTGTTGAACAAAAAAGTAATACCTACACCGTGCCTATGCAAATCACTAAGAATAAGTGACTCCAAGGACCAGTAAGAACAAAGCCCAAAACTCCTATCAAACATTATCTGAGGTTTGAAAAAGTCAAGACAAAGTGTAATTTTTTTTAAACGGGGATAAATTGGGATTTCTGTAACAATTGACTCATTTTGCCTGCTTTTATCTAAGGATCTCAAAGAGCACTCCAAGTGTTAATTAAATTACAAAGCATTTTTGAGACAGGTAAATGGTATTATGCCCACTGGGGAACAGAGAGAACATTTATGTTTCATTACTAAAGTCACACAGTAATCCAGTGGCTAGCAATATCACCCAAGAACTGCCAGTTGCCACTTCTACTCATTGACTTGATGGCCTCACAAGAGATAAAATTAGCCTTAAAAGTCAAAAAATACTCTTCCTCTTGTGCTTTTCTATCTTTCAAGACTAGGCCAAGATTCTTTAAGTTTATTTTATTCTTCTTCCTCTGCTTACTGGGAGGCCTTTCTTTCAGAGTCACACAAAAAAAGCCACTTCCTAACCTACCCAAGTGTGTCAAGGATCACAGTACAGCAACAGGGGTAGGAGCTTAAACAAGGGCAGTGAACTGTAATGGTGCTCTTTAACAGCTTCTGCAGCTGCATCGGGGTCCTCCTTTCCCTCCTCTAATCAGTCCTGCTCCCAGAGAGGATACATCAGAGCCTCTGTCCCATCAGAATAAAGATGGACAGATGTGCAGATGAAATAATCCTTTGCTGGCCAATTCACTGACTTCCAACCCTACTTTACCAGTGAAAGAGACACAAAACTACCCATCACACACTTGGTACAAGAATCTCTCACTGAAAGGAGCAATATCATCAACAACCAACCAGACCCCGAAAAGGCTTTAGACCCTGAAAAGAATTGGTGCTCGGTGCAAGTCTATTCTGCAGTCTACTACATCTATTTTGAGTTGCATGTGAAGAAGTGAGGGAGAAACATTTCACTGAATTTTCTATTTTTAGCCCAAAAAAGGAAGCCACCATCTCCCATTTATGCTTGGCCCTGACTGGTAGAACTGCAGGATGCAGGAGCAATAAAGCAGTAAGGTATAATGCAATCTCCACAATACACAGTCCAACCTAAGGCATCTCTCATTCAAGACTGGTACAGCTCAGTTAGAGCTTTAAAAAATTATATCTCCATTAGTAAACTGATTTTGGAGAGTAAAAGGCTTTTCAATTTTGTACATAACTATTACTAAATACAGGGAAGCATCTTTTGGAACTTTGTCTAAGCCTTTTGAATACAATGCTAAACCAAGATTTCAGGCTTTATTTTCCCCCTCATTTCTTGTTATGTCATGAAGAATCAGCTGTGTGGAAGAGATGAGAATGCCTTTGATTTAAATGACCAAGACTTAAGATTGTCTTTACCGTGGCAGAAAATAAAGCTGCTGCATGTATTTCCAGTGGCAGTATTATTGTTACATGGTATGACAATCATAATCTTTTTTTCTTTTCCTAAAAATATGTCTAAAGAACCACACAGTTTATATACTGCATTCAAAATATTTTTCTTCGTTTACATTGATTGCATATTTCAAATCATGTTACAGCTGTATCGCTTAGCCTAAATCAAATAAGGAATCCACATAAATGCATACACACACTTTGCTTGTTTTTAGACATTCCCAGTATTGACAAGATTAAAATATTTTTCTCATTCATTATTTATTGTGATATGATGAAACAGTAAGAGTATTTAACAAACATCACAAAGTAGAGTTAAAATGTGGACCTGCTGTTTCATTTCGATTTTGCTGCGACAGTGTTAAGTATGTGACTCCCTGACTGCAATAATGACATCTTGGGGTGATGAAGATTTAAGATGCTCTGCAAGGATGCAGTGTTATCCCAACTCTTCAGCCATGCTGAAGGAGCATTAGCAAACAGATGACCCCAAGACTGGAAGGAGTGCAGTGGCTACAGCCCCTCCTGTTGCAGAGGATGGTGGGGGGGGAATTGGTGCTCGGTGCAAGGGCAGCACCAAACCCCTCCACTGCATCCACCAGTGCCTAACTGGAGTGACTGGAAGGCAGTCAGCCACACACACACCCCTCCCACACTTCTACAAGCACCAATATTTTGTATTATGACACACCAAAAACGTGTCCTCTGCACAGTTTCTCTGCCTCTTGGGTGAACTGGCAGTACCTGACCGCTGGAGTTTGGGGTCAAGCAGTGCTGTACCTGGTTGAACCTCAAGCACGATGTGGCTTTGGCTGTCGGGTGTATTCACCCTGGGCAGGGAACCACAGGCACAGATAGCACTGCATGATCCCAGTTTCCAGTGCACAGTTGGGCACCTTTCTGCACATTTCTACTGGCAAAAAAAAAGCAAGGAAGTGCCAAAGAGCAAGCACCACAGCAAAGCAACCGTAACCAAAACTGGTTCTGCTGGGCAGAGGAGCAGAGAGCTTGCCTTCTGCAGAACGTGGCGCTATCTGGGTTAGAATGTAGAAAAATATATATTTTAGCCCAAATACTTATCCTTGCACACTACAATCTAAATATACTCTCTCAGATAAAAACAGCAGAATAATCAGAAGGTACTGAATGCTTAAAATGCACCCTTAACAAAGCAAAACAATGTAATGCATATCTTTCTTTACGTGTCAAACAATTTGCCTAACAAATCATAATAACGCAGAATGATATAAAATTCACCCATCAAGCCCAAATGCATGCATGAAGATTACCATGGCAAGGAATTGTGAATTTCATTAAATATGTTAAAGGCAAAAAAAAAAAAAAATTCTGCTTTGAAAAATAGTAATCCTGTCTTTCAACAAAAATATTATAGGAAGCTATGAATTTGGTAGATCTGAATAGGATGTTGGTACATGTTTTACTAAGGTAATATAATGGCACACTATTATTAGATCACATTAATCATTACTGTGCCAAAGGCACTGACAGCACCACTGAAAAGGATTGAAAGGGCTGGTAATGGATATAAATTACCCATTGTGTGATAAAAGGATTTTTACTAAGAAGGTAAGAATAAAACAGCAAATTTCTAATATAACTGTTGTGTAAAAACCAAAATAAAAGTAATCCAGTCAGTAATATCCACAAAATCAGAAAGTAAGCACTTTTGAAACAAGATAAAGTCACAATAAAAACTGTATACAATGTAAAATTAATTTCGTGCTGCATAATATTACTATCAATTTAAATAGTTTACATGATGACCTCTATGGTCAAGAGAAAGGTAAGCTTTGTTAATTAGAATTGAGGATGAGCTTCTGCATGCGTATTTTAAGTTTGTGGGCTTGGAATTTTCTTTTTTTTTTTTTTTTTAAGCATATAATGTCTTCATAACACCCCCCTGAAATTCAAGACATGTTGAGAGTTTTCTGTTTTGTGCATTAACATCACAACAAACAGAACATCCCTCAGATGGTTTTGTTTGGATTCCAAATGCTATTACAAAACGAACCACGTCTTTGCTGAGCTATTTAACCATTTGATTGAAACCATTTGTATCACTAATTGTCCGGTCCTGTGCTCCTCCTTTACTCTGGCAAGTATTTCCTGATATTAGTGGGGATCAGTGGAGTGAATTGGTCAAACTACATCCTTATTTACAGCATTAAAAAAATGCACGTATCTCCTCTGAAGCTGATGGAATTATTCTAGAATCAAGTCACTGTAATTCTTTTCAAGCCAATTGTCTAGAATAAAATCCTGTAGCTCACATTCAATTAGTAAGTTTTAAAAATTGTGAGCCATACTCTTAAATGATATAAATTCATAAGTACAGACATCAATCCTGAAAACACGTCTCTACTTAACTTTACTCACGTGAGTAATTCCATTAGCATCAGTAATTCAATACCTGCTTATGCATTTGCAGTACTGAAGCTTTAATATGCCTGGATATCCTCTCACATCAGCTATAAATCAGCACAATTCCTCTGAATCACAGAGTTTCTACTAATTCACAAGGTATAAAAAGGAATGGACAACCCAGTATAACAATTACAATAAAGAAATAACATAAGAATTTGATTTGGGAGCAGAAGCTATCAGAAATTTTGATTTAAGAATCAATTAATGCATGTGGAATGTGGAATTAATTATTGGTTGTTTCCTAAGAAGATAGACTTTTATTTCAAACTGAGGGCCAAATAACCCAATTCTGATTTCACACCTATTTCCACACCAACCTGATTTCTCAGACTTTACAGGAGCTTTTCTTCTACTGCACTGGAATAGCTCAGAGGAAAATCACATATACAATGTAGTACACCCCTCCACCCACTGATTTTCATGGGTGTTCTTCTCATGCTAATATACGACACAATATGGTTCTTAATAATATGCATGAGATGTTCTATTGAACTTACGGGAGGGAAAAAAAAAAACAACCAAAAAATGATAAAATGAATTTAATCAGGAGTGTCATGGGTTTTTTTAAATCAGCAGTCTGATGATAAAGTAATAAATGATGATTCATCCCCAACACAATTATTACATATCAACTGCATAAAGATGAATGTTCATGATTTTACCAAGCAGACTTTTTTGTTGAAAAAATCTATTTGTAGCTCACTACAACCTGAAAGAACTACAATAAAAAGTTTTGCAAGACACAGACATTATATTTTTGAAGATGTGAAAAAAACATGAGAACAGATTTTAAAATCTAATTTAGGTACCTCATTTTACATTATTTTAATATGGAAAAACAAACCTAGACTCAGATCCATAAGCAGAAGAAAACATTATGAGAACAATGTAAGTATTCTTACCAGTTATTCTTAAGCCAACGAATCTCTTCCCTGGATGAGGAAATTCTTAAAAGACACAGGATAGGAACTGAAGGTCACAACTGGAAAAATAAAACCTGTGAGAAATTTAATATGTCAAAACTCAGTGTTTGAATCAGACATTTACATTAAAATATTACAATGCCACCTCAAGCAGACAATCTACAGGACAGCAGAGAGCATTAAGAATTACAATATTAATGGGATTAACACCTTTTCTTTTTTAGCTTTCATAATATACATGTTTGGTGGTCACTTCATATTTGGAACTGAAAACTTCTTTCAGTTCTGGATTGTTTTGAGAGGGAAAACCTCCTCTCAACATAATGATGAGGAACAGAATGAAATTCTTCTGATCCTTTCCCCTAGACAGTACAGCAAAAGAGGACAAAACAGGATAAAACAAAAGTTGCATAGCATACTCCAGAAACCCAGTTATTCTCTTTGACATTGATATTCTAATCTTTCAAACTGAGTAAAAAGAGAACAGCTACTAATTGTATTTTTACTTTTTTTTAATTCCATTTTATAACAGAAATAAGTCCTTTGTAGATGATCTCATCTAATAAACCCTACTTAAAAGAGATAAGAGCCAGCAGTAAAAGCCAAGCAGAATACTTCCAAGATATTTGTCAGTAGTGAATTTAGGGCCATTACATTAGTAAGCAAAACAGAAACAAAAACAAAGGACATTCTTAGAGCAAAATAAAGTTCACTTGACTGAAGCTATAATCTGAAGAATTTATGACTGAGAATTCTAACTATGTTTATTCCTATGAACGTCTAACAAATGAAATTAAAGGTCACTTCCAAATAATACAGTTTGTACATCTACATCAACCAAACTCTTTCATACAGCAGGCTCTGAAACCCCAGTTCAAGCACCACAGCCCCAGGGCTTCACCTTACCAACACGGATTGCCCAGAGAAGCAGTGACTGCTCTGAGCAGAGCTGCAGTGGCAGGCTGTGGTAGTCAGTGTGGACAAAACTGCAGCCTTCATTTCCAGGTAATTAAGAGCTTGGCCATTTGACTGAATTTGGTTTAAATCGGTCGGCACCGACAGGACCACACTGCTGCACAACGATATTTGTTGGCTGGAAGGGCAGACAACCATTTTGAGGGCTCCTCTTGATGATGAAAACACTATGAATTAATTCTGAAAACAGAATTTCCCTACCAAGCAGCACAGCCCTCCCTTAGTGCAACACTGGTACAACACTTCGCATGTATCCTCCAAGATCTCTGCAGTCTCCACCGTGTCCGGATTACATCCAATGCAAGGTGCTGCTGCAGAGTCCCACTCTGTCCAAGCCACCTCCTTTCTGCTTTGGTTCTCCACCACGCCAACCACAACCTACTTATTGTGATGGCTCACTGTAAGGCTTCCCAAATCCCACTGCTTCCCTCCTCGCTTGCAGACTGAACCAGTCTTTGCCACATGCTTCAAAACCCTTTCCAACTGATAATTCTGCATACAACTTTGCTGACACGGGAGAATTATTCCAATTAAAGCTGCAAACTCCTCCTTTACAACTCCCATTTCCTCAGCAAACCACCAACAATTCTTCAGTAATCACCTGATTTGCCCTCCCCATTGTTCCTCATATATAGGAAGACATTCTTCCCTGCTCTCTCCTCATGCCCAGTTTTCTTTTACCTGCCAGTCATCTCTGTGTTTATATGTGAATTATAAGCCCTGAACAGCAAAGCCTGTCCTCTCATGAGACACTTTCCTGTTGAGCTGAATGGGTGGTGAGCAGGTACAAGGCATTACTCCAAGCCAGCACCCCATATCCTGTGGGTAAACCCAGCTACACGAGAAGAAAACCATTGGGAAAGTCAAGCCAAGCACCTACAATGCTGACCATGGAAAATAAACAACCTTTTGTACCTGGTTAAAGAAAACTCCTGTCATCAGATTTGGTCTTCTTAAACATGAAATTGTATCTAGATAGGATTCAGATCCCATTTATGAAGGCCCATACAATTTTAGAATTTTAAAAAGTGAATTTCAGTTACTATATTTGAACACATAGGAACAGCAAATTCCTGGACTGCTGCAGATAAACATAGGTCCCATCCAACATTTTCAGTTGCACAGTATCTAAAAACAGTGACAGCTTGTTTGTCTGGAATTTCTGCTGTTGTTGATATCTTAAAACCTCAAAGATATACCTTTCTAGTGTTTACTTGCAGCTCATTCAATGTAAGAAAGCCAAGAAACAGAAACAAAGATAATAAACTGTTAGGTTTCTAAAAGATGTTATCTCACTAAACAGGTTCTTAGTACTCCTACACCAACATCATAGACCACATTTTTGCTGTGCTATTACAAGGCTACTTGTGTTTAAAAAAAAAAAATCAGCTTTTACATACACGCTCATGACTTGCAAAATTCTAGGAATGATTCTCAAGGGGCTTTCACTAAGATGCTTTATAAATTCTGATGACAGACAGAACACAGTAAGGCTTCATCTCTTAAAGTCCTGTACTGATTTGTTTGGAGGCTTCATGTCATTGATCAGCATGTCAATGTCTCTTGCAATCTGCTTCCCAGTTCATGACTGAGAGTGAACCCCTCAGGTTTAAAACCTTAAATGATTTAAGGTCTGTGATACATAACCTTACGAACAAATTGGGAAAATCTGTAGCTTTACACATTAAACTGTAACAGAAATGATTTAAAGCCTTATAAAAAGGTATTTTACTTACCTGTGCTAATATTATTCTAACACATTTGACACTGACTATGTAAAGGAGATATTTTAAAGGTACAGGCAGCAAGCTGCTTGGAAACAAATTAAGACAGTTCCACTTAGGTCAAATTGGGCCAGTTTACCAGTGTCTAATACACTCCCTAGCATTAAAAAATGGCACCATGAATCCTTACAGACCAATTTATTAGAGTAAGCCTCCCACAGTAACACTGCTGTGCAGTCACACATGGCTCAGTGAGTGATCCAGCACACCCCCAGAGAAGAAAAAACCCCAAAGATCTTCAGAAACACTATGATTAAAAAAAAAAAAAAATACTGTTGAGACATAACTGGGCTATAATGGCACAATTTCTGTTCTTTCTTAAAACATGCTTAGGTAGCTCATTCCTCGAAATGAATTAGAGACATAAAAGGGAGAAAGTAATCTCATCCCACTGATGAGTGGGGGCCAGAAGGATTTCTGCAGGTTACAGATGGAAATCTAATACACAGCAAGGGAAAACAGAGGCTTGAGCATGGACTTATTCTGAACAACATGACTTTTCCCCAAATGCTGAGACTAAAAGGCTTCATTGTGTGGCTCTTAGCAGCACATCCCATTCCTGTTCAACTCAATGTTAAACCCCTGCTAATCTCAAGGGGACAAGGCTCAGGCCCTCTGTAAACGGCATACCCTTTCTGATGGAATGAGGTGTCATGTTTAAATAATTATTCCCTATCAGCTGCTTTTGGAGGGCCTCTTGAATTGCCATGGCATAGCTGCTCTCACCCTAGGCACATCAGAGATGCAGAGACAGAGATAGCAGCCAGGGAAAGAGACTCAATGACAGGACAAAGCCAGCCCAGCAGCCGTGCAGGACACCCTTCCCAGGCCTCCATGTGAGCACTGCACTCATCATCAATGCAGGATGGGAGCAGCGGGGCCTGAAGGGTCCAGTTAGTGTCACTGGGAGTTACATGCACAAATGAAGAGAGATAAACAGTCCCTAAAGCAGGATGCTGGAATAAATCTCAGTATTTTTCCACTGTTCCCGAAAAGCATGAGAGCTGACACCACTTTTCCCAGGCTGGGGCATGGCTTCCAGCCGCACCACCACGGCCTCCCCAGCCATGTACCAGTCCTCATTTACAGACCTTCCTCCCTGCATGTGTGTGCCCTGCCCACACACTCAGAGATCTCCAGTACATAAAGCTGTCTGCCTATAAATGCAACATATTTGAAAACTCCAAGCTGCCCATGACGGGAGTTGTCCACATCTCCTGGCAAATGTGTGGTGTTTGATCCTTTACATCACCGAGATCACACGACAAACTATCATTCTCATTTTTCCCTCCTGATTTAAGCAAGCAACAGACAGCAAAGAGAACAGGACAGGAATGCACATCTTTTTAGCTCTTGGGGAGCCAAGGGGTTTGCAAAAATATTTTGTCAGAGGCACAATTCTCTTCAACTTCTCAGGTTTTTTCTACTCATTTGTGCTTCAGACATCCCAGTTTGCATTTATTTTGTGCTGCTTCTACCTTGCTGTATTTTTGGGCGCTAACACCATCATTAACTTGTCCCCGTTAGCACTAGTCGTTGGTTGCAAAATGAATCACTCCAGCGTGGTGCTGGTCCCACCCTTCATGCTCAGGCCTCATCCAAAGCCCTAAAAGTAAGGGGGCATCATTTAACCTGGTGGTGGCTGGATCAGGCCCTGCTGCAGACCAGTCCAGCACCACTTCTAGTGACACCTGTACCACTGCTGGTGACCCTGGTAGAGCTGTGCCTCTCCACTTGCTGCTGTGGTTGGGGAAAGGGGTGGGATGCAGCCCCAGGGGCCACCTCGTGCCCTGGGAACATGCAGGCACACTTCCCCTGGAGTTAGCAGGAGCTCCACATGGCTGCAGTTGCGCCATCCTCCAGTAATGACACACCGGGCAAGAACCTCACCCACTGCTAAAGTGGGGTCCCCAGAGACAGAGGAGGAGAAGGAGGGAGCAGGAGCATCCCAGAGCATCAACCCCTGCAGTAGCTCCTGCACATGTTCCAGTAGCTCTGCAGTAGCTGCTGGACATGCCAGACTCACAGGACAGTGTCTGCCACCTGGGATGGCCCAGGACCTGGCACACAGCTCCCCTGGAAAACACCCGAGGCCAGCTGGCACCCTTGGACTACTCCAGGTGGCTGCAGAGTAGCACCCACACACCAAATCCCTGCTCCTTGACCCCAGGGAGCTGTGCTGAGGCCATGCTGCCCACAAACACCCCAAGCACTGGCTTTTCTCTATCTGGGCTTCTTCCCTTGGAAGGAGTTGTTTAAAATGTAAATAGCCAGGTCAGACAACTGCCCACTGAGTTCCAAGGCATGTGTTTAAAAAGGGCCAACTTACTTTCCATCTCTAAGAAAAATAACTTTGCTCAGATGAAAATTGGATACCTGTGCTCAGTTCCTGTGAGTGTTCTGGATGCACAGGATGAACAGACATTTGTGGCAATCTGATTGAGTGAGTTGCAAGAAAACATTATGAATTTAAAGTAGTACAAAAAAAAGGTTTCCATCACTTCTGTGCCTATACCATGACACATGCATCTTAATATATTACATAATAAAAAAGCCATGATGTTCTCAACCAATCAAATTACACTACTGTCTCTTTAATAAACAAATCCATGTGCACATTAACAGTGTTGAAAATTCAATTTAAACTCTTTGTCTGTTGCTGCTTACTCTAAAGATGGTCTTTCTTAAACAACAGAGCACCAAGGAGTCGTTAGGGCTCTCTCTTCATTACTTCAAAAAACCAATCATTAGACACCAGAGTATATACGTAATTAGAAAATCACTTCCTTTGCAATCCAAGCTAAGTAGTTTACATACTGTAATTACAGGGACAAAATCAATTTTTAATCATTTCACTGATTGGGCTCATCAGCTCTGTGGGAACATTGTAACCTGCTTGTTGTGCAAAAGCAACATCTGGGCTAAAACAATTACCCTTTGTTTGCTACAATATTCCTTAAATCTTTTTGCTTGCATAAAAAAATGAAAACACGAAGACAAGATATTTCGATGTCTTTTTGTCCTTGATCAACATATATCCTAAAGTGCTACTTGCAATGAGAGTTTAACATTCCTCAGAATTTACAGTTAAACAGTACACTTCCAAGGAATGTATTTTTTCAGGGAGATAAAAGTATCTGATTGTTTTAAAGAACCATTCAGCTGGCTAATTGTTCCATAGCTAACACATGGTATTCAAACAACCCACACATTACAAAAGCTCATCTGGATAATAATGGGCAACTATTATTGCAATGGTTTACACTTTTCTAATACAAATGAATGGATTTTATCAAAATTTGAAAAAAATCTAAGAAGCTGGGTATGTGTGAAAAATAGATGGTATGAATTGGCAAGGCAAGGCTAAGCATTTTGTTCTCTTAATAGGAAATGACCTCATTTACACTGGAGTAATAATTAGTACTGCTTCACTGACAGTTAAGAAAAAAAAGTTTCACAGTATAATAAGGCAGCATCTCCTTTGTTAAGATCTACATTGATTATTAACCCTTGCCAAGAAAACCCAGATTTAACTCTGCACTATGTGTGCGTGTGTTTCGAGTTTCTTTCAGGCAAAAAGTAAGAGGAGGGAGGGGAAAAGAAAAAAAGAGAAAGCACGAGCTAGAACTAAGGCAGGATCCCAACCTGCACCCACCAAAGCCAGCAGCTGCTGCTTGGCTGGTGTCAGAGCACACAGGATGGGATGTCAGGGCTTGTTAAGTGAGGATACTGATGTCTGAAATATTTAATAGTAACTGTTAGAGAATGCATTTGCTTTTGCCCGGATTGGGAAGCAAGCGTGCATCAGGCTTGTCCTGTGCTTCAGATCTGGCCGTTCTGAGCACCAGACCCCGCTACCTGCTGTGGTCCCACAGGGATCCCCCAACGGAGGAACAAAATCACCGCCACTGTCACCACTTCCCCTCCTTGCCAGAGTTCCTAGTCCTGGGGACGTGCAGGAGGCAGGGCAGGGTCAGTCTGTGCTGGAGCAGCCCAGAGGCTGCCCCGTGTCCCCCCACACACAGCCTGTCCTGCCCCAGACCTTGGGGCACTCAGGGCCATGAGCTCTTCCCCGGCCAGGTCTGGGGGAAGCTGCTGTGCCAGCAAATGGAGTGGGTGGGAGTCCTGCAGCTACCCAGAGATCAGGAGTACTACAGACAATGGCAGCCCCAGCTCCTCACACGTCCCTGTCAAAGGAACCCTGTTTCTGAATAATTTACGCAACATTTAGGTGAAAATATTTTGTATTTTATTCAGTAGATGCATTTTTTTTTTATAATGAGGCCCTCATTAAAACCAATATGTGTGTCATATTGTCAGGCAAATATATGTTAAAATGTCACTTTGAATATGAAACAATACATTTTTAGGGGCTTGACTCATTAAAGAAAAATATAAGCAAAAGAAAATTTCTCTGGGTAAGCCTTTAAGAGCTGGGTGGGAAATATTTTCCTGTCCTGCAAAAAGTTTGAGATTTTTTTTTTCCCCACCCTCTGCATTTCAGAGAAAGCACAATCTTATGAAGGTTCCCATGAAAATAAAAGTTGCATAAACCAGCAGGATACCCCCATCACTCTCCTTTCCCCCCACACCCACCAGGCAGCCAGCAGTGCAGCAAAGCTGAGGCTCTGGACTGGCAGGTCTCACACCTCATCCCGTGCACCCACTCACAGCCCACAGCCTCAGCCACTGCCCTTGGAGCTGTTCCTCTGCAGTAACATCATTCAGTAGCCACTGGCCAGAAGAAAATGCCTCCGTGCCACACCATGCCAGAAAGGCAGAGGAGGGCTTTAGCCATGCCCTGAACAGCCCCTCGGAGAGCGCAGGTCCTTCCCCCTTACCACAGTTCAGGAAATTCAATCCAAATCCTGAATAAAGGAAGCCTAAACTGACATGTTCCAATTCAACTGGTTTGTCAGAGAGCTGCCAGTCAAGACCAACCATAATCCAAATTTACTTGTGTTTAAGCAGACACAACTCCTCTGCAGTGATCTGCATCTACATACCTAGCTTGCAGACACAGACCAAAGATGACAGAGGAACCAATAGAAATCTACAAATAAAACACAATAAAAAAAAGCAGAAGTATGCCCCTCACAGATCCACAGTAATCATTGACATATCAACACTGGCAAAGGCCACAATTATTTTCTTCCACTGTCCAGATGTTGCAAAGGAATACAACAGCTGTGTCCGGGCAGCAGTGCCAGAGAAGGGCAGTGCAGGCCCATCTCACCTGCCCTTCATCCCTCCCCTTAACCCTCCCCTAACATAATTAATAAGCCCTTTTGGTCAAGCCTAAGAGGGGCTACTGAGGGCAGCCCCCCGATCAAAACCAGCCCCCCCAACAGCCTCCAAGACAGATGGCTCCATTCCTGACAGAAGCATTTTGAGAGGACTGGCATCTGAAAGCCGCTTCCAAACAGGTAGAGCAGAATCTTTTTGCTAACATGTACACAAAGACCCAGGGCAGGACAAGCGTGCAGGAGCAACCCAGCCTCAAAACATTCAGTGGGCCAGTTCTTCAGCCACTTAATAGAAAGCAGTTATGTGAGAACCCTCAAAAATGAACAACCTTAGCTTCTTCCAGAGCCTTCCTAAGATCTGCAGGACTATTTCACTTCAGCTCGCCTCTGCACTTTAATTAATAACAAAAGTTAAAGGATTTGCAGGCCTAAGCCCACTACTTTTTAACTGCTGAAAAGATTTAACTTTTTTTTTTCCCACTTGTGCTCATTTAGGGATAGGTGTGACCTGCAGGATTTTGGTATGGAACAGTAAGTGGAAAATCAAAATCTCCAATCCTGGGGCATCTCAGAAGTACCTCTCTTGGGAATAGGTATGTGCCAAATGACAAAAGGCAGTTTTATTGTGTATTTAGTTCCCTGGGAGTGCCCCAAATTATAATAATAAACAAAATTTGTAGCAATTCAAAAAAAAAAAAAACCAAAAGAAACAAACAAATCCCCATACAAAAATATGGTCAGGTGTTAAGGGAGTGTTGGAGTGCAGAAGAGTTGTTAAGGTGTTGGAGCCTAATTGTCGCCAGAAACAACAACTATCCACTCATGCACAACTCAATTCTACTTCTAGAAAACAATCATCAATTCACAGTTTCAAAAAGAAGAAAATATAAAATACTTATGAAATGATAGCTTAGGAAAATGCATTTTTCATTCCTAACTATCTTGTTAGTGCATCAAATTACAAAACACCATCTGAAGCAGCTTTCACCACATCACATAAGAGGACATTTCATAAGTGTTACTGCTCTCATCACAGTCTAGTAGAGAAAGAAAGGGAGTTTGTTTATAGATTCCTTCTTGTTTGTTTTACATTTTCTATGTAGAAAAAAAAAAATCCAATAACCCACAAAAAGATGTAGGTCAAATGTTCTCATCTCAAATCTTCCTTGATAAGTAGCGATTTAAGAAGTCTATATAAAAATGTGTTATTCCCTTTCAGCTCATAGGAAAAAATGTTTCAGAAATAGCACATAAAAAAATATTCAATGTCACTAAAACTGGAATAGAAAATGTTTTATAGATTAACAAACATTGTAATGAATTTGCACAACCTTAACTGACTGTATACATAGCATAATGAAATGGTCTAGATCCTTTCAAAGAAAAATTAGGTATTCCAGCACATAGCTTTAGAAAAGCATTGTTCGGAAAAACCTGCATTTTTTCCCAGCTACCATGTAATTTGTGAGATGCATTTTTAAATGATCTGCAACTGCAGCAGGCTTCATCAGTCAGATGATACAGATAGATAATTCACCAAACTGTCACATGATCTTCCATCAGTCTAAAAGATGTGAATATATTGCCACAAGCTTTGGGAATAATGGGTGCACCTGTTTACAGTGTCACCTCTGTTTGCTAATTGTCTCCTTGAGCTACATTTTACTTCTAATGCATTTATTTTTGACAGGCAGTGTCTATTTAGAAATCACATTACTTCAAGTGCAATTGTTCTTTTGTCTATCAAGTAAATGAAGTGTTGTTATACAGATTTCAGGTTCTGATTAGTGAAGTATCAGCACACCACAAAGGTCAATCAGTTATTTACCTGAAGTAATAGAAGTATGACAGGCCTCCTAGATATCCTCTAGATCATGGTATAGCTCATGCTAGTATTAATATTTTATATTTCAAACATCTATGCATACACCTTAGTTTGCATGTATATATTACATAAACGTATTAAATGTTCTAAAACATACAGTATTGCACATTCCCTGAAGAACATAAGGACAGAAGCACTCAAGTGGAAAATATCAATGTCAATGCAAATCCAACTCTTCTTCCCCAGTATTTCAAGCTAAGCCAAGATAATGGTGATAACCAAGGTGTCGGTCTCACAAATATTTTCCAATTGTTTATGCACATAAGCTGTCACACCAAGAAAACTAATGCTTTAGGAACACATTTTTTCCATTGTGCTTCCTGCTTTTTATATAACAGTGAAGCAAAATTTAGTTAAGGTTACTTGCATTAGCTTCAACTAATAAGATGCCATAAGAAATTAAGATGAGCCACTTGAGGTCTAAGAAAGACCACAGGGGATTTTTATTCACACCCATACCCTCATGTCTACAATGTTATCAACATTCAGTTAAATAACATGTCTCAGTAAGTACAAAACCATGCCTTTATATATATATAGTAACATATTCAAGTAGAACTATAGTATCAAACAGGAAATTTTGAAAACCTAAATCAGCACATTGATCACAGCCACTTCACTGCATATATATTGATCCTATACACACACACACAAAAAAAGACATTTTAACTGTTTATTACCAAGGTAGAAAATAGCACTACTGTAGTGAAAGCAGTGGCTTGTCAAAGCCTCATCATTTCTCTTGTCCCTTTGTCCAAGTTCCACGTCCCACACTCAGCTCCACCATGCAAAGACATAAAAGAAGCAGGAGAGCAAAATAATTTTGCAGAACAAAGGCAAAGTCCAAAGCTGACAACTGCCCATCCTCATGAAGGTCTGGGCATAGCAATCCAAGGAGATTACCAGGGATTCCCAGCCACCATTGCTGTTTCACCAGTTCGCCAAAAGAAACGCAGACAAAAAGCCACACATGCCTAAAGTCACACTCTAAATTGGCTCCCAGGAGCATTTCTACCTTGTTCACTAAAGCACAGGGTATGTTTTTGCAGTGTTTAGCATATGCTACGTAACCTGAGCAGGACTTGTATTGTTCCAGTACTTGTTTTTCTAAAGTATGTTCCCATCAGGACCATAATTAGATGCAAAATGCTAGAGTTAGAGTCGTTCATAAAGTCACTTTAAATTTTCTCTAACACTTTCGAGCAAGATAAAGGCACATCTTGAAACAGAATATGGAAGAAATCACAAATCTTGAGCACAGATGCAAACCAGTGATAAAAGTTCAAATTACTCCAGGTAACTGTATGTATTCCACAACCCAAAATGCTATAGGGAAATGTCCCCTGATGTATTTTGAAGAGCAGTGCATTTTTCAGGTATTTCTGCAAGTGTAAGCACAATTTAGATAGAGTTAATCATTCATGAGTATCGTATAGACCTGTATTTATGGCTAAAGGTCCTGGAAACTTGAGTCTGAAGTTCTCAAATCACACTTCTCCTGCAGCTTCTAAGGTTAAAAATCACAAGTGCCATACACTCAGCGGCAGCAGGATTGAGCCCAATGGCTGTGAAAGAGGCAATGGACATGGAATTGCCATTTCCTTGCTAGCCCAACATCTCCCTTTGGGAAGATGTGTCTCGTACCATAGCCCGATGTTGCAGAAAATAGATCATTTATGTGGAAAGTGTACAAATTTATTGAATAATTTTACACCTACCCCAAGAGTTATTGTTTTCTTTTACACAACAGCAAGCAATATTTAGGTTATCATTTTGCATACAGAGAAGAGGATACTCTAGCAATAAAGCTGCTTGCCTGAGACTAAATCCTGCCAAGCACTTCTTTTGCACACAAACAGTCTTCTCGAAATCAATGAGATTTCTTGAATGAGCTCTTCACACAAGTAAAAGGATCAGGTCCTTAAACAGCAGAAAGTACGGACGACCATGTTAACATAAAGCATCAAACAGGAGGAGGTCTCGGCAGTGGACTGAAGTATAGTCACCTACCACACATGGTTAATGAGAAGTGACAGGTCAAATTCAGATGAAATGTAAAGAGGGGCTCTTTCCTGCCTGGAACAAAACCTGTTACAGAGGTCTAAGCTTTGCTTCGTGTGTAGCATCAGGTAGTAGAAATGCAATTAAACCATCATCCGATGAATTGCCAAAGCTTACCAGCATGATGATCACCAAAATAACACAACAAATACCCTCGAGACACAGAAAAAACACAACCATCTACTTTCCAATACCCACAACTAGACCACAGGAGACTGTGCAACCCTGGAGACCAGAGGAGAGATGCGGCACAATGAAAAGGGATCCAGGATGTGAAATCATCCTGGGATTTTATGTACACATACCAGGGAGCTTTTCAAAAACACCAAGACACTGCTTTCCTGATTACACTGGATTCCTCTCACTTCTAACACAGTTCACCTGCATGCCACCCAGACAGCAGCAACACCAGCATGAGGCACCCCATCCATCAGAGCCCTTCTCCTCCCTTCTTCCCGCTGCAAACACCTCACAGCACTGCTTGAAGACCCAGCCAGCCTTTGACCCTGTTTTACCTCAACTTCTGAACCTCTACATAATTGACAATGGAAACATTTAATTCTGTTTCAGTCACTGCGTTTCTCTTTTATTTAATATATATTTTAATACTGGAAGGAAGGGGGGGGTGAGCTCTTTCCAAGCAGAACTAATCCTCCTTTGAGGACGGGCGAGCCCCACACAGCCCTCGAATCCAAACGGCAAGAGGCTCTGGTTAGCTGGGGAGGCTGCACATCTCAGCAGGTTGTAAAACAAGGATAAACAACAAATTATAACTTGGTGGCAACTTCCGTTCTCCCCCTGCAGCCCGGGATGTGCGAGACTGGCCACTGAGCGCGTGGGTAAGTGCGGGGAGCACATATGTGCCAGCAGAGTTTATAGTGAAGGAGGGGAGCACGTGGGTGGTAGCAATTTAAAAAGCAGCTGTGTGTATGTTTTTCCCAGTTAGACTGTGAAATCACAAATGGTGGAATCAGCACTGTAAGCTTAAAACCACGTTAACCCACTTGGCTGCATTTTATTGTTAACTTTGCGTCTACATTTTTTCTTTATTTTTATAAAGAACACAGAAGGACTCCTCATTCCAACCACCTCCTCTTTATAAGAAGAGGATAAAATGTCACTAAATATTTCTAATGTAGCAATAAAGGGGTGAAGAATTAGAAAGTATACCACAGGGTATTTGTGGCCGGGGCCTTTGGAACATTCATACTGTTACATATACTTTCTCTAAGTAATCAGGAATGTATTGGTATTTTTAAATTATGTATCTCTAATAACACAAAAGTACTTAAGAACAGAAATAGACAGTAATGGAAAATGCAGTCAACTGTTGACAACATATAGAATTTCAGAAAATAATTTACAGAGAACAGCACAGCAGATGAGTCAAAATTTTCTCAAAAATATTTCTTGCCTCCGATAGTCCAATGTAATTCATTTTCTATCTCTGTTCATTAATCATTGTTAAAATTAGTGATCCATTTCTTCCACTCTGCCATCTGCACTCAGCTTCGTAACAAACATGACACCTTCCTGCATAATAAAACCTGACAACTACGAGGATGCATTTCCAAATAGCTTTCTGCATATTTGCACCTCTATAACTGATTCCGTTGTCAGACAAAAGTGGATTATTTAACCAGAGTTCTTTCTTTATCAATTCAGTACACAGACGTGTGCTTGTGAGAGAGTGCATGCGTGTGTGTGTATAAAATGATCAAGTAAAAATCACTTAATTTGAATTAAAAACAAGATATACCAGTTATCTTTGAATTCTCATGGTAGGTAAAATTGATCTTATACATGTATGTTAGTTTTAATCTTCTACTATGAAGCTTAAGGATGCAACATTTGGATTGGCTTCATCTTGTAAAGTTTGCATACACTAGAATTATCCTGACACTCCAATTTCCTCCAAAAGAAAAAAAAAAATCATATCCAGCTCGGTTTTGTTTCCCAGCCTTTGATCACTGACAATTTCAAATAAATATTTTTAAGATAAGATGAAATATCCAAGCAATGAGAAGATATAAAAAAGTGCACAGATAAATAATTAAAATTCAGGATGTCATTTCCATCCTGTTCAGGCTAGCCTCTAATCTCCTGGTGACAGACAGGGGACCAGAGAACAGGGTTCAGTTCTTGGTCTCTTTCCATTCCATCAACAGACTTGGAAAGCCATGGCAGCAGGGCATCTGAGTGGTCCCTCAGTAAACGCTAATTACACTTAGATCCCACTGATTAACAGAAGCTGCAGTTCTCAGCACACTGAAAATCAGGCTAATGGTGGGAGCATTAGGCCATCCACATGCAAGTCAACGTGAACCTGTCCACCAACTGTGAGGAATCTGGTGCCCTGCTCACAGCTCGGTTTCGTGAGCAGAACTGGTCAGCCATGAAAGCCTCCGTCCACTCCTGCTCCCAGCCTGCTGGGCAGCGGGGAGGGGGCACTGAGGAACACAAAAGTGCACACCAGAGTCCTCTGGAGGCTAAAGCAGTTACCAAAACCTTTAAAATACTTTCAGTCAGACCTGGAAAGTATACCAACCTTTAACTGGAACTGAAAATGAACCATCTTTTCCAGCAGAGAAAGTGATTGTTCCACAGTAGCCTCAAACAATTGTGCCTACAACAAGGTCTGCAGGTGCCCCGTAACTGCAGACAGAGTGACAAGTAAAATACAACATTCAAGATGGAAACTATTCCTTTTTCATTGGTTTCCTCAATGCTAAGTTTTGAGTCAT
Source organism: Oreocharis arfaki (assembly GCA_013398015.1). NCBI lineage: Eukaryota > Metazoa > Chordata > Aves > Passeriformes > Paramythiidae > Oreocharis > Oreocharis arfaki. The sequence continues at coordinate 521,604 of VZRR01013060.1, forward strand.
GGCCACCACAATCACCCACAGCCACATTTTATTTACCTGCAGGCCAGGTAAACCTAGAGCCACCGAGCATCCCCCAGGCAGAGCACAGCTGCTGCACACAAACCTAGCGAATGCACCTCCAAGGACCCGCCCAGGGCTTGGGAAGAGCACCAAGGGCTGACAGCACCAACTGGTAGATTGTGCTGTGCTCAAGAGACCATGCTCATTTCCCAGGATTGCCAGCTGACCTACTCACTAGACTTGGACAAGCTGTCCCACTTCCCCATGTCCCCATTATTAACGGGGATGCCGACACTTGCCTCCTTTGCAACCCACTGACAAGAAAAGCTAAATGGCTTTCACCAGCATCACCCACTTCAACTCCTGTAGGCAAACTCTATCAGCATAAATTAGTTAACACATCTTCTCTCAGTGCCCCAATTTTCAACTGTGCACTACCACCAGTATTATTCCGCTCTCTGATAAATTTGTGGTAGGAGCTGTCAGTGGAGAAAAGATCTTCCACTGCTAACATAACAAAAAACATACATGACACAGACTTTTTACATTATACATTTATATGTAATAGGATTATATATTGCAATGCTGCTTTTTGTATAATATAAGGCAGAACTTGAGTACAAGTCTAAAGGGTCAAATCCAAATTGAAGCAACATCTTCAACATACACTGTGAGAAGCAGCAGAACATTTGAAGAACAAAGGACCCAGTTCTGCCTTCAGATGTATGCCTCTGCTTACACATGCACAACAGGCCCGAAGGAGACCCAAAGTTTCTGCAAGGATTATTTCAGAAAGCTAGATAATTATTATCTTGAAGGAAGCATTAAAAAAAAAAAAAAAAAAAGTAAATTGATCTATTTTTTGATACAAAACTGCCTAATACAACAGCAAATGTATGTAAATTTTTGGAAGAAAATCTGCATCTGACATGAGAGTGTCTGTTCAAAATTTAAACCAGATGTGATTTAAAACAGCTGAAATCTAAATTTTGGACAAAATCAAGATGCAGAAAAGATGTAGTGACTGACTTCTGCTGGAGACTCAGGGTAAGAGAGCCCTCTTTTTAAAGCATTCATATTGGAACCTTTTTAGGTACACAGAAGCACTTTAACCAGTTGCTATTATCTTTCTAAAATACATTTTATTTTGTGGTCTAGGGTTTTTTGGTGGTTTTTGTTTACTTTTCTTTTTTTTTTTTAGTTTTCTCTCCATCTGGAAATTGGCTGTCTAGCCTATTTATGAATTTTCTGTATGTTCTTGTATAGCACCCAGTAAGCATTGGAGAACAACTACTAACTATTCCTTTTATTCTTCCCTTAAAAGAAAAAAAAAAAAAATCAAACAGGCATTGTCTCTATAGCTGCCTCTTTTGCCTTTTAGTTTCCTTTTTTCTTCACATGTCTGCATACTGACACATTCAATTTCAGGTTATCAGCACATCTGAATTACAGAATACTGATGGGGATAGAGGGCAGGCCTCTCTGGACTGATTAGCATCATTTAAGAAAGCATTCACTTGCTTGCTTCATTGGCTGCAGGGATTCCATGATGGGTGGCCTTTTAGCATTAGAAGTCAATATGGAGCAATCTCATTTGAATTAAATATGGACAAAAGAAAAGATTTGATTGTGGTTATTCATAGCTAACCTTTTAATTTCACAAAGCTCTAAAATTTAGGAGTTTGTAAGCCCTAAAACTTAAATATATTTAGTTTTTCATTTCTTTTCAACTCACTTCTCTTCTCCTCCTCCAGTTTTTATGTACTTTTTAATTTGTGCAAAACTTAAACCAGAAGCTTATTTCAAAAGAAATGTCTGGATGAATATTCAGGAAAACCTTTTAACCTAGTTAAACCTACACTGACTATAAAAGGAGGAATGCCTGATTCTAATCCATAAATGTATGTAAATCCACACTGAAAAACATATTTGTCTCTATCAGACTCATACTTGTTTCTGAATGGACCATAAATGCAGCCAAGTATTTCATTAACACAAATAATTATGTATGGCCAGTCATTATGACCTTTTGTTAACAAGAGCCTAAGCCCACAGAAAGGTTGCAGTGATTTAAAGTACAGCAACAAAATCTGATCACAGGGAAATAAATTTCTAGTCTTTCATTAAACTATTCTGTGCACCAATACATAAAACAGAAATATCAAGTTCCACCCAACCAATAAAATCACAGAAACGTGTAACATCAAGCTACAGAAATAGTTGGGAGAAAATAAGTAAAGCTTGAGTTTTCCAAGAGATCAAAAGAAGTTAAGTGCAAAATTTGACTTCCAAGTAGATGAAAGCACAAAAAGTGTAGCCAACCTCTCTGAATATCTGATCCCTCTGCACTTGAAGACAGTGGGAGTTTTGCCATTAACTTCAATGGAAGCAAAATCAGACATTGAGAAATGAAGTGGAAATGGCTTTTGCTGAGCTGGGCTGACTGCCATGATACAGGATAAGCTCAGCCTATGAGGAACAGAGGATAAATATCACACTACTCATAGCACATGACTTGTCCCTTTGCTGTCCATCCCAACAGACTGGGCTTAAATTTGAAATATATAGTTAACTGCAGTCCAGACAATTTCATAGATATCCTGATGAAGGAGAAAAGTACAAGAAGTCCCTCAGTGGGTGTCTCATAGAAGATGATTCCAGCAAATCATTCCTGTGTTGCAGACATCAGAGAATCTGAAATCAAGTCCTGTTTAAAATATTTCCATGGATCGTGTTAAAGATTAAATCAACCCATTAAAAAGAAGCACCAAAACACTATGTGCATTTAGACCTTCTAATTGTTTTATGGAAGTTAATCTTGGAACCATCAAAAGCATTCACAGAACTACTCCTGGATTCCTCAATATTTTAGTTCATTCCTGCTGTTCTAATACAGAGCACCTAGAGGAAAGAGAATGGAGGTAGGGAATATGTTTCCTGAGGAAACAGATGCAGTCAACTTTTTCAAATTGCATGATGTCACTGTAGCATTGAATAGGTTTGAAACTCAGCTTTTCCAAGTTTCCCACCAGACCCCAGTTTACCAAATAATTATGATTTTTGTTTTTTTCCAAACCAACATCCCAGACCGATGCACTCTCACACAACATTATATCAACAGTATCCTGAGCATGCATTTTGTCCATTTTCAAATGGAATAAGTCTAAATAAAGAAACAAAAGCACTTGGGAGCACTTTCACTACAGCATAAGCAGTCTGAAAAGGCCCTTCACAAATGTTTCCAATATGCTTTATACTGCAACCCAATGTGCAACTCCTAAACTACACCACCACAAGTAAGAAATTAGAAATGTTGAGGGCTATTGAACACTGAATTTTCACAGTGCATCTGCACAAAGTTATTTAGCACAGATGTTTCTGTAATTGTGATCCACTGGAAAAACTTAAAGTGTTCAATGGCCCTCACACTTCCACCTGCAGAGCAGTACTGGTCTAGTACAACTATGCTGAGCTGTAACATATAAAAAGCAGCAGCAGAGACTGGATCTGACTTTGTAAGGATTTTCACAAATAGTGTTATTCTGCTTTGTTTGTGAAGGGGTGCCACGATTTTGGGTTTTTTCTTTTCGTTTACAAAAAGACCCACATATTAAAAAGGGGTGAAATAGATTTTACATGCCTGGCTTTGAACCTGGGAATCTCCCACAGTGCAACTAATTGCATTGCCAACAAGACACAGGAGTACACCCACAAGCAGCATAAAATGTAACTGTGAGGGGTGTGATGGTAAGTCTTTATAAATAATACATTCATCCCAAGGTGCACTTGTGTCTATGTTGTTAATGTAGGTATTTTTTCATTAGTAGCTGTAAAGATATCTGGGCAGGTGAACATCAATATGCCTCTAAAGACAATAAAAATTGGGAAGCAAGAGAACAGGACTTGTTTGTTAAGCAGAATGGTTAGAGATACTCAGTTTGTACAAGAGCAAAAGGAAGTGAAGCTCATTACAGTGACCCTATCTCTCCTACACACTCACATGGCCTCAGAAATTTCCAGGAGAGCATCACCCTATTCTAACTGTCCGCCAAAGAGTGTGTCTGAGAGACTGCAGAGACAGGCAGTATCTTCCTGCCCACAGGAATGGCTGAGCAGAGCAGGCAGCACAAACCTGGTTAAAGAGCACTGAATAATGACCAGTGATTTCAACTAACCTCTCTTGCATATCCCTGAAAAAGGATTACAGAGATTCTTTTAGCTGAGAAAACAATAGGGAATTGATTATAGAAAAGATTATAGGCAAGATAAGGATAAGACAATTTTGATATAAAAAACATCTAAAAAGGCTATCAGCACACATTGGGCTGTAGAAGTCCATAAAAATTTAGTGATAGGTTGCTGGTTTTCAAAACACAAATCCATAATGTGGACTCATATTTTGAGCCATAAAAAGTGAGGATAATGGCTAAGTTAGCATTTGAAAATTGGCTGCAGCAACCGCTAAATACATTTTTCAGAGCATATGAACAATAATATGAGAATTGCTCCCAACTAGACAACCACTTTGTGCTGCTGTCCCACCAGATCTAACAAATGTATCCATGCCAGTGCCTCAGCAGGAGAGCAGCCAAGATCACTTGATTGCTCCAAGAATCTATATTTTTACCATTCTTGTTGCTAAGTTGTTCCTTATCTCATTTGCTGCAACACTCTTCTACCATCTCTAATTTTCTGTGGAGTCCCACACAACGACGTTTTACCCTTCTCTCCTTCCCTGCTTTCTGATTGGGCCATTTCTTTTTTGTCCATGTGCCTTCTTCCAAGTTTATGACACCCACATCTACCTCCTACACCTGTTGCCATCTGAGCTTTGCACACCTGCCTGCACCTGAGACCACCTCTTCCAATTATGCTGTTGTCAACTTAGACTTGAATGGATAAAGGGGAACTATGTATCTTTCTTTTCAATCTGATGCAATTCCCTACTTTGTAACTGTTCACATGCAATGCCATTTCCTCACCTCCTTCAATGTCACTCCTTATTCTCTGTCTCAAATATTTCAAGTAACTCCCCAACTGCTGCTTTTTCCCATGCCCCAGTTTAAGAAACAATCTCTTCTTTCTAAACAGAAGACTCTTCAACTTCTCCATCCTGACTGCTACTGCAACTACTTCTACTTACTCATTCCCCAAATACTCAGCTCCACCCCAGCACAGACAGCTGTTCCCTGAGTAGGCCCAAGTGTTCTGCAATAGAAACAATAAATAATTAAATGATAATGAGGAGGCAGCATGCTGATAGAGGAGGTGGCACTACATCCTACAAGACAGCACCGAATCAGTGTGCCAAGATAATAGAGAGAAACCAGGCATCTATAAACTGAATTTTCATTTAATTCTGAAAAGCAGAATTCTGGTTGGCCATAGTAAACATCTGACAGTAGTGCACAGAGCTTTGATTGTATTAAATTTACCACCCTGGGAAACATTTTAAGGGATGTGCATAATGGGCTTTTGAAAACTGAACGCAGGGCCAGAAGCCCAAAGCCATGCAAGCCCTTGACCCTTATTCAGGCACCTAAATCCCACTAAAATGTAGCTCAAGCACCTCAAAACCCAAAAGGCCATGCACTTCAGAAGATCTAAGCCACAGGCATGTAGTTCCCTGAGACACTTTTGAAGTCATAACCCTTGGTCAAATGCTATCTTAACTGCTACCATCCCACCACCTCAGCTCGCACAGCAATTTTATCTGGTTGATGTATTTATTCCTGTCCTGTTCTGCTAAGAGATGTAAAAATAGCTTTATTGTTCCACCTTAGAGGTGGCTGCTTCTCAGTAGGAAGCTACCTCAAGCAACTGTTTCACAGTCATTTTGTTAAACTCTGTAAGTGCAGCAAACTTTAGGGCACTTGAGTGAAAGTTCACAGATGAGCACAAGCTCCTCTTCTAACCAAAGACCTAATCAAGAAACATGAAAATAACATGTATTGCACAAAACATTCACTCAGTCCTTTTTCACACTAAACCTCATGGTGTTTAAAACCTTGGCACATTTTCGGGTTTCCAGCTATTCTCGCTGCACAACAACATGAACAGAAAGTAGCTGCCTGGAAATAACCATTTCTAAAAGCTTTTGGTCTCCAATTCCTTCTGTATTAAAACACCAACCCCTTTTCAGGCAGGAAGATGCATTTCAATGTTCAAGAGGCAAAATTTAGTCTCAAAAATAAATAAAGAAAGAAATGTTAACAGTGAAAAGGTAATAGGGAAAACAAGAGGGGAATTAAAGCTGAAATGTCATCCTTAACTCACCCCCACCGTGCCCAACTCTTGCAGGGGTCCTCTAACAATTGGTAATCCTTCATAGTGTACCATATGTGCTGCAATAACAAGGCCCAATGAGGTACATTAAGGATGTCATTTCAACCTTACCTCCTTGCTTCTGTGAGATGAAGGGAGACCCTGAACTCCATTTTAACATAGTCTAGTGATTAAATAAAAGAAAAGTTGTACTTTCCTAGGACAATGCTGCTCAGTTTTGTAGTGTAAATAAAAACGGCTTAAGTTGGTCAGCTGCTAACCACATGGTAATAATAAGTACAACAGACCGAAGTTCACAATTATTTCAGATTTACTCTCTTCCTGATCTTTCATTTTTATCAGCAAAACATCCTCTTGGCAATGGGAAGCTAAGCTGAAACTTAAATGAAAAAAATGCAAGAAGTAAATGACAAAAGACACAATTTTATGAAAGGAAAATATTCAGACCTCAGCCTTGACCTTGACCTTTTACTGTCTTTTAACATTAAACATTTGCCCCACCTTCGAAAAGATAAATGTGGCTTTTGATGACAGCCTATGTTATCTGAGGATTAAAATAGCCCTCTTGCAGTGCTCAACATTAAAGTCTTCCGCATTTGCAAAATTGCAAACAGATGCAACTCAAGTACCTGCAAATAATCTGCCAAGACCAATTTCAAAAGGGAGATTTCAAAATATGTGGAAGTCATTAGGACATGTATTATTTTTGCAATGAATAGGCGCCAGGAGTGTCTCAAGAAGCAGATGGGTGCTACTTTGTTTATAAAAGATCAACAGAATATTTGCCTGTAAATGAAGACGTATAAGCTATATGAAACAATTATGTTAAAATGGTGAATGTTTCAAAGCTAATTGTAATGGTCTTTTAAGATCTGAATTCCTCATTTCTTACAGCATGCTAAAATATCATTTTAGTTTTGGTCTTGATTGATATAATTACAAAAATGGCAGAAAATTAAAGCAAATGCTGTCAGTTTTGCTGTTGTAAATGTTGTCACTTTATCACTTGTTTACAGTTGCACCCATACTGATAAGTGAATATTTTTCAACATGCATAAAAAATACGACCTTAATCTCATGGGAAAATGCAGACAGGACAGTAAAAAACGTTAAGCTTAAAAACAAAACAAAAATATTTCCCAAACTGCAACATGCTACCTAATGACCAGTAGTTTTGAAATTCACATCTTTGTAAATTTCCAGCTTTATGAAAGAGAGGATCACAAAGGAAACTATGGCTATATATAACGTATATAAATTTATAAAGAACTCAATAAACATTAATACATTATCCCTGCAACAGAACAATAAGCTGTAGCACAATATGGCTGGTTAAAATCTCAGTGTTGCCTTTCTCAAAGTAATATATTTTGAATCAGGCTTCCAAATGATAATGAAAAATTTGTCTGTCCAGATACTAAATCTATTTGGCATTATTTACCATGAGGAGGATGTATAAACTGAAAAAAAAACCCCACATATTTTACTTGCCCATCAAAAAAATTAATTGCTTGGGCAAAGAGAATTTTGCACTGTTGATAAAGATAGCTATACCCAGAAAATTCCACTGAATAAATATTTTTACATTTATCTCAGTACTGGTAAAGAGTATTATTACAACCATAGTAATATGTGGTTTAATATGTGTATTAAAAATAATTGGGGGACATTTGGAAGGGGTTTTTTTCTGTTTGTTGATTGCTTGGAGGGTTTGTTTTTCCACAATTAGACTTAAATAAATAGAAATTTATATAAGATGTCTACATCAAAATAGTCAAACAAGGTTTGCTGACATTGTAACATACCAACAACAACATGGCTACTTTCATTTATTGCCATTTACACAAAACTGATACAGCAGGCTTAAAATAGAGTGGAAGCCCTCAGAGTGCAGGTTAGGGGACCCAGAGAAAGTCAGAGAGCAAATGCAAATACTTTTCACATTCCCAGGGTTTCACAAGATCCCTCAAACTGCAACCTTTACTTTGGTTTTTTTTTTATTCAATGTGAAGTTTCTGCTAGGACCTAAAAACTCTGTTCTTCACTGATAATCTTCCAACTGGGGCTTCTACTTTTAGTGTATACCTGTAAGATAGAGAGAAGGAGAAAGTAAGAAGAAAGAGAAGGAAATAATTTTAAAAAAAAAGGCTGCTAAAGAGAAATTATGAAAGATAAGCAAGAAGAGCTAGGCAAAGGGAAGAAAACAAAACAAATATCAGAGCAAACAAAACATGAAACGCCATACTTCGAATTTAAAAAATGCTTCTAACATGTGAATAAAGCATCACAGTATGGGATTAATGGAATATTCCTTGCCCATGTATAATTTAGATAAATGTACTAAAGGTAAAGCATATATAAAAAACAAATCTGCAGTTAGTGGAAATGTTTTCCAAAACTTGCATTGGCTGCTATATAAATATAGTGAGGAAATATCTGGCACCTCGTAGGAGATACAATTAAAACCAGAAGTGGGCTTCCATCCCCTAGAGCTCAGAGTGTCCAGTCTCAGCATTATCAACAGAATCAGAGTTAGGTTTCAGCTAACTCATGGCTAATGGGAGCAATAGGCAAGTAAGACTGAAAGATACAATACAAAAATTAATAACAGTCTGGCAATTTTAGAGCTAAAAGGCTTTGGAAACTGCAGCTCACTCAGTGCACATGGGTTGTTCCCTGCCATGGTCAGGGTGAGCCATTCGAGCGCAGGGCAGGAGGGCTGAGCCCCACAAGTCCATGCCCAGGTCATTCCACACAGGCCATCTCTGAGCAAAAACCTCTTTATGGAACCTATGTTTTCACCTTGAGAAGTACAGCTCTGCCACCAAGTGCTGCACTTCACAGCCTTATTCTCAGGGGTGCTTCATCACCATCTCTCCGTGGGACACCTGTGGGCACATCTACTGAGGAGAGCACTGGCCAAGGACAGCCTAATTCTACAAATCTCCCCATCACCAGCATCAGGAAGCTGGTGGTGGCAGCTGGTGCAGAAGAGTGAGACAGTGACACTAGCCAGCTCCGAGTGGGTAAATGCAACACAAACTGCTCCTGACTGCTGTCCTGGTCCCACCCGGTGAAAGGGAAGGACCATCTTCTCTTGGATCATACTTTTTCCAATTTATTACATTTCTCCATTGGAGCTTTTTTGAGACTTATTCTCATTTTTCCTGCAACCAACCCAGGTCAGATAAACAGAGATACTGCCTTCTGTTCCTAGCCCAAAACCATTTGGGATCAGTTTACCAGCATTTGGCCACTGGGCAATCCCTTTACCTCCTTAACCTAAAAATTACATCCCCCTTCCACTGCCCCAGCCCTCTCTTCATCCTGGAGGACCCAACAGATAGGAGACAGGCTGCAAAATAGCAAGCCACGACAGTAAATTTTATTTGGAAGCAGTTGCCAGATTTCAGAAATGGCAGGATTCCTGTTTGTTTGGAACAGGAGGATGTATTTATACTGCAGATACGGTCTGAGCAAGAGGTTGTCTTGCTGACTGCTCAGAACACATTTGTGGGAGTTTGATTTCAGCTTACGAAGGGGTCTGCACCATCTGGAGACTCCTACAGCCTCTGGCCCACTTCAGGAGCCTTAAAGGGATCCCATAAAGGAGTATATTTGAAACTGAATTTGAGGGGGGCCGCTTGACTCATGCCAGACTACACATTTATGTAAAAAAAGAAAAAAAACAAAACCATTTGCAAGTACTGGTACCATAAATCTGCCCTGAAAAACTATGTATTCCAATAAATTCTATTACAATGCATACTGACCCTGTTCTGAGCAAACCACACAATTTTAAAATTATGCCAGCCTCTGCAAAACTATGTGGGATCTCTTACACCATGAATTAATATCCACAAGAGACTTAGCTGAGCTCATCAAACTCATTTCACATAAGACAACAAATTAAATCACCCCAGGGACAAAGCACATGAAAAGCCAGAGTGCTATCAAGCAAGCTCGGTCCCTATAAGTTAGATTTCTTTAAGCAAAATATTAACTATAATTTCAGAATACACTGCTGCTATTGTTTATACGTACCACATAATGAAATGCTACTCCTGTTTTCACCAGATGGTAGCACATATAATTTTCAGGCCTTCAGTTCATATCATAATACAAACAATTGGTATGGCAAATATTACCGGTCTATAAACACTTCCACTGTTCCACAGCGCTTACACAAAAAAAAAATTACAATTTTTCCATTTCACCGCTGTAATAGAAATAATGATAATTTCTGATATTCCAAAATACATGCATGTTTGGTCACTTTTTGCCACCCAAAACAAATGAAATGATCAAACCTCAGACTGTCTGGCTGCTTCAGCATTTTAAATAAAAATCAAATAGTAACAAAACTATGCAAATATCAAAATGCTTAAATGGTACAATACAAGATGTATCCTTAATACATTTTAACAATAACACATGCTGTGTTCCTACACTGGAATAACATCATCCATATGAATCCCAGGAATTTAGTATATCTGACAGTTTCTCTCAACCACCCATAACATTCTTTCCTGTCTCATTGTAGCTGGCGAAAGAGAATTCTATAATTGAGTGGTACAGAACATGTGCCCTCCCTGCTAGAAGATGACAGATGGATTATAAAAACTTCAAAGCAGAGCATTTGGAGCACCAGGGGAGAGATAGTGGGTATTTGAACTCTCAGTCTTTACCCAGGAGACAATGGCACTCTGACATGGTGCATATATCAAGGAATGGTGTAACTAGATAGACATAATCTTTCTTTTCAGTAAGTATTTAACATTCTGTTACGAACAAGTTTCAGCCTAGCTAAAGTGCAACTCATCTTAATACTAATCATCGTAGCCTGAAAGGCTACATGCCCCCTTTTTTCAATTTTGGCTCAACTGCTCCTTCATAAAACTGTTTTTTAAAGAACAGAAGCAGCGTTACATAGGTGCTCAGGTAGCAGAAATGCTATTTTTAATCTTAAAATTAATGTTTTGCTGGGATTTAGTATTTGCATATGTGTAGGTGAATCTCTTTTCCTGGCTGGAATGCTTATTTGCATTGTCTGCATTTAAAGCCTGCTCTCCATCAGAGTTTACATACCACATGTTGCTGATCATTCACTAGTTACTAAAGTTCCTTTAAATTATTAACATCCCTAAAAAAAACCCTTATAATTCCAGGGGCATAAATCCTTTCAAGGAATTGATCCTTTCACTCCTGCTGCTATACCACAATGATGGCTGAATGTTTGATGCCATCTTTATTAAGATAAATTATAAACCGAAAAAAAAAAATCTCATCCGTCTGCATCTTTTAAATCTGCTAGAAACACAGAAAGAGAGAGGATCCCATTCACACCAGAGGTGTGTTAAAAATTTCCTAAAGTTAACAGTAATTGCACCAGCATACAGATTTTCTAAATCATTACCTTCCCATACAAACACAGGGGTTTGGTATATCTTGAAATTGTTCATCAATTTCTTTTTACCACTACTGTTACAGCCATTGCTCCTGGTTTATTAAGAAATTACTTGCTGAAATTGTTTTTAAAAATACCTATGACTTACTGTAAGGTCAGAGATAAAAACGAGTTTAAAGGTCTCATTTGTCTGTATCACAAAAATCACACACACATGATTTGACACAGTTTGCAGCCGCTGCTCAGGCAAGGCCCAGGACTAGAATAGCAAGGGAATTATTGCAGGTCAGAATTGAGGGGTACTGGCAGAGCTGCGTGTGGGAAAGCTTGCATAACAGCCACCCTGTGCCAAGCTTTAGCCTTTGTTATTAGGCCCTTTAATGAACGCCATATTCACACAAAATAAATAAAAAAATATGCTGCATATTTTAAGTAGAGTGAATTCAAAACTAAACAATTGGAAGCTTCAATGCTACAAGAAAGCCACACAGTAACTATTCCCATTCTCCTACAAATGCATTTAATAAAGTAACATGCAAGCGATTTTAAATATTTGATCCTTTTATTATACAGTCGAAACTGAAAAAAAAAATAAAAAAGCAAGCAAGCACTCTGGAAGATGATGAGGCTGTAGTTTTTAAGTAGCAAGTAAAAACAATAGCACCAAGATAACACTGAGAAAAACAGAAGCAAGTAACTTTGCAGCTGTGTTAATAAAAAATGTCCTAGCTCCAGCAGTGGAAGAGCTCTCGCTCACGCACTGCCCTGTGCTTCCCCATGGATGGCTCTCTAGCAAGACCACTGTGGCAAACTGCAAAGTTGCCTACTAATGTATATTTTTTTCCTGCACAAAACATTAATCCCAGTCTTTACAAGAGGGTAGGAGGTGGAGGACTGTGATGCTTTGAAGGAGACCTGTTTTGAGAAACCCTTTTTTAAGTGCATTTTCATCTTTTCTTTTTTCAGTGATCTTCTGCCATACTGGAATGTAAACACCACAGGAATAGACAGAATCTCGAATTAAGGATTTGGATGCCTTTCTTTAGAAGTAATCTTCAAAGAATGTACATCCCAAACATCACAGGGGCTCAACAAGCTAGGAAGCTAACTACTGCCTGTAAAACTGCACAGGTCATACTTACTACTTACTACCAGCTTGGGTCCTGAATTGCTGCAAATACATACAAGACTGTTTCGAGCCCCAGTATATTTGACAGGCAGGAGTATCAGGGACAGTAATGTCGCTTTAAAGGAAGAAAGCCATTCTTTCACAATGGCACTAGTGTACTTACACACACTGTGTTGTTGAATTAAAAGTTAGCTCAGCAGGACTCAGCTTTATTTTTGTTAGTAGACATCCACCATCAGTAGTCGACACTAGTGCAGAGGAAAGGCATGTCTTATTTACAAATGCTATTGTGCAGGCTTTAATAATAGTAAATACACAGAAGACAGACTATTGTGGATGGAAAAAAATCTTTGGTTTAATGAACTGTCAACTCGTCCATCATGATGTTACCCAACCTAAAACCGCCGAATCTGGACAAGCTCTTTGATGATATAAAGCAGGCAAGAGGTTTTGTTCACATGCAACAAAATGGAAGAGATTGCTGCCATTAAAAATACACTAGCCCATGCTAGCACTAACTGCCACACATTTGTTAGATAATAGCTTGATTTTTTTCCTCTGAGAATAGCCTTCTGCAAGAAAGAGACATTTAATCAGAGTGATACATGACATCCAAAAACTGAAACCAAAAATTATGGCATGAGCTAAAAGCAAGTTGTCTTCCTGAAGGCAGAATACTGAAACATCTTTAAGATTAATTCTAGGAGAGAATTCTGAAAGTCAAATGCTGAAAGATATTGAAAATACATTAATTATGCACAACTCAGGATCTAGGAGAGGTTAAACCCCAACTTGGCAGAAAATTGAATCCTTTTATTTGATACAAACTTTGTACATAGTGATGTTGTGTCCTGCATCCCTAATCTCCCTAGATCTACCAATGGAGCAAAAGGGCTGCAAGACAAAGAAATTGGAGATTTAGCCATTCCAGTGTCATCCTGCAAAGAAATTAAATGGAACAGGCACCGTGGAAAATGGCTTCTTGCAACCATTCATGGCAGAGGTCAAGCCTCAGACCTACCTGGGGCAATTGTCCATCTTGTTCTATCAAACATTCATAATGACTTTCTCAACTGAAGTGGGATTCAAGGAAAGGAGACTTCTCACAGTTGCATCTGATGACTCTCTCAGGAACAACTGTCATTCACGTGCATTAATTTTCTGTCACCTTAAGCACTAACCAACCTTTGAAGACATGCTCCCCTACTTTCCACAGTGCATATTTTCCAGTTCTATCACAGCTGAATATTAATCCCTTATATTAATTTTGTGTGTGCATGTTCGTCCCTATGTGTGCATTTTAACACTGGGGAGCCTTGCTTTCTGCTCTGGATAGTCTCAATTTTAATACTTTAACCACTCATATTAGAAAGCTCAGAATTTTGGAGGCTAATTTTGAATCATCCACATTTTGATTCCCAGAAGGGCCAAGCACTTATTTTTCATTACGAAGTGCAACAATAGCTGTGCTCAGGAAATCAAGTCCTACGTCTCTCAGGATTATTTTTCCAAGAATCAGACACACCAAATAAAGGATGTCTTCGGCAAATGCAATGCAAAATCTATGTATTAGACACACATTCAATTTCATTCTACACTTAGATACTTAAATGAAGATGAATCTTATACATTTGCTAAAGAGTTGATTGGTCTGTTTGATAACACGATGCTCTCCAAAAGGTCACCAATTTGTCTAACCATAGAAACAACCACTAGAGCTGCTAAAGAAGAAGATTCCCTGAGCACTAAATTTTGAGGAAGTTCTCTGTCTCCAAGGATACAGATAATTCCAGAACATAGACATGAATTCTGTTCTGGTTCAAGGTATGGGAAATTCCTTAAGGTAACAATTTTTCCTTTTTTAGAATACTAAAGGTCACAGTCTGACACTTAATTATGACATGAATGTTCAACAGAGTGGGTAACTGATTTCTCAAATGGAAACTCAACTGAATAACATCTATGGCAGCCAAATATCACAACAACCTCACAACAGCATGCCCTCTTCTTCCCTAACCCTCAAAAGTAACTCTTGCCATCTTTCCACCCCTTCTCACCGTTTCACTCCTGTAAATGAACCCTAAAATGTCTGACTTTCTTGAACTTTCAACTTTGATCCCTCTGTGAAGATGAAGTCAGCTCTCTGGAGTGCTACCAAAGGCCCAAAAGGCAGCAGGAGATGCAATGATAAGAACGATAAGCTATCTTTAACTCAGCCAGTCAATCAGTTCCTTCAGCCATCAAGTGATGCATGCACAGTTCTGGAACCAAGGTCCTTGTTTTCCAGCTGATTTTAGATTTTGGTAGCCTCACTTTTCCTTTAGATAACAACAAAGGCACTACCAGAAAAATCAAATGCCAGCACTCTTCTAAACATAAAACGCCCATCACCCCATGGTCTGACCTACTGGCAAAAGTGCCAGAGGACTGCTGATAGTTTTGTGGGTCCTACACGAGCCTGGTAACTTCAGTTCAATTAAGGTAAGAACAGACTCCTCCACCAACACTCTTCTCTTCTAACTACAAGCCCAGATGTCCCTGTCTGGGGAAGAAAAGATCATCTTGAACGAGCATGTGAAGATAAACAATAAAAAATTGAGCAATTAAAACACCCCTTTGACTCCACAGCAATTTTTTAAACTCACCTATTCTTTTTACCTGTTTTCCCAGTAATTATTCATATCTAAAATGTCAACAAACGTTAACCAGAACTGGACAGCATATTGTAGGAACACAGTGAATGGAACTGGACTAGGTGGTCCATTTTCAGGAGGGACTATGAATTAGTCCTGTAGACTGATCTTACAAACAACAGAGAAGATTCAAACAGATCATCATAAACATTTAATTCTGATTAACCTTAAACAAATCTATACTTTTATTTCTTTGAGCTACTTCTAAAACACAAATAAACCACGAAATTATTTTCAAAGGCACAAACAAGGTCTCACCTCAAGGTCTCCTAGATGTACACAACTTTAATAACTGTAACTAGAGCACTTAGTCTTTTTACTCAAGTTATAGACACTAAAGATTTCAGTGCTGGAGGGTGCTGGTTCTGTTATCCATGTCAACCAAGGTAACAATTCACAAATAGAAGGTGATGTAACTAGAGCATGTTGTGCTCCACTGGTCCTGGCAGGTAGTATTGACTCTACCCTCTCACCATCTCCTAGCATGGGAAATACTGAGAGAGCTCTTTTGCCAATGGACAGGGACTATAAAGAGCAGCATTAACCGCACTCAAATAGAGAAGTATCTGAATTCAGTCTTCTAGCAAATATCCAGCTGCCTGATATGCTCTCGTTTTTCTCCTAGGAAAATCCTAAGATTTTCCCAGCAGTTGTTTCCATCTGAGAGTTTTCAGTCCCATGCAGACAACACCGAAACTCTTTACCTGGAGCAGCTGCTTCAGTGTGCATCTGCTTGTGAATCAAATAGTTGCTAAGAGGGAATCAGAGTTCTAAAAGACCAACTGGCAAAGACCACCCAAGGTTATGGCATTCGATGATACCATGAAGTTGCACTCTTGTTTTCACTTCTATTTTCTGAAAACGGGCAAGAAAAAAATATTACAGCATTTCAAATCTGACCTCTTGGCTGAATCATTTCACCAGGCAACTTCTGCCTCAAACCATCCACATGGGAAAACTGAAGTGTATCTCTCTAGAAATATAGCCAACTAGAAAGTTACTTTCCATGGCTAATCTCTATAGGTAAAGAGTTAAGCTTGCTCTCTTGCTGCCAGCTTTTCCAAAAATCATGATTTTTAGAAAAGAGATCAGGAGTATTTTCTAGAGCAGAACTGTCAAATGCAGATTTGGAAATCCTCTGAGGAACAGTATCAAGGATGAAACTGCTTCACAGCTTCC
The DNA here is from genome assembly GCA_013398015.1 of Oreocharis arfaki. Taxonomy (NCBI): domain Eukaryota; kingdom Metazoa; phylum Chordata; class Aves; order Passeriformes; family Paramythiidae; genus Oreocharis; species Oreocharis arfaki. Next base: position 538,297 of record VZRR01013060.1, read on the forward strand.
GTGACGTACATGGTTGGAACTCAAACAACTTCCCAAAGGGTCAAGAAAAACTGCTTTGGTTTAGGAGCAATCACTGGCTGAGCCATTCTGTTCTAAGGCTGTGGCTGGAGGGTAAACTTGGGGTGAAGAATCTGTGCGTCAGCCCAACCAGAGCATGTGAGCAAATATGTGGCAGATGAGTATCAACACATAAAAATGTGAAGGTTTAACATCTGGGGAAGGCAATCTAAACAGCCACGTACAATAACACTGAATTTGGAAATATCATGTAAGCACAGAAAGAGATCTTGAAATTGACAGTCCTTTGGAATCATTAGTTCAGTAACATGCAAAGAGTAAACACAGCCTCAGTCATTCATTTAGAAGGGCATTAAGAACAGGATGGATAGCACCTTTCTGCCACAGCAGAAAGCCTCAGTGCACCCACGGCCAGCATACTGTGTGCCACTCTGGCCTTGTCCTACGAAAGAATGTAGCAGAGTCAGAGGTATCAGAAAGGTCAAACAGAGTAATAAGGGAGGTAGAGTGGCTGGTCCACAGGAAAGATGAAAATACTTCTTTTCACAAACACCAGTAAGCTTGGAACCAGGCTGCCACAGGAGGTGGGGCAACACACAAACTGCAGACTGGACAGGTTTGTAGTCTGTAGGTGCATACTGTGAGGATTAGGATGGACTCTCCAACATCACCACAATGGCAGTGGGGACGAGGATTTTGTGAGGAAAATGGACCACCAAAAGCATTGGGGCTCACTTGGCCTCTCAGCACCTCTCACTGTCAGCACCAGGCAGAAGGGCAAGGAGGGCCGCTGACCTTCTGCAAGGGCATTTCTTTCATGCCAGCCAAAGTTACCACCCTGCAAACATACAACATGACTTTATCCTCCATCTACACTCATGCAGACAGCCCAGATCTTCTTCATTTTTCCAAGCAAAGTATTAAAACAAAAGCATATTCATATACTTTTCATCAACAATATCATAATATTTCTTAAAGGTGGCAAAAATCCTTTTACCCACTTGGCAGACAGATATGCAGGCACTGCCTGAGCTTCAGAGGTGATTATTGGCCCAGCTGCAGCCCCAATACTCATTCATATCAAGAGGCCTCCATCACCTGTAAAAATCATCTCCCAATGAATTTCTCAAGGTCACACAAAGACAGGAAAAGAATTAAGAGTGAAGCTCTGTCCAGTGCTTTATCAACAAATTTAATTTTCAGGTGTCCTCCATTTTTCTCCTGATATTATGGTCATTCAAGCTCATATTTCGCAGATGGACACCTTTTGCTCCAGGCATACACTACTTGATCTATTTTAGAAATCAAGCACAAGATCCTCAGATAGGGCCAATCCACACACTCACAATGCAGGGTAACGCTATGCAGAGGTCACTTCTGAGCTGTGCATCACCACTGCTTACTGGAAACCACTTCTGTGCACCCAGAACTGCAACCAGGGTTTATAGGGAACCCCTCTGACATCTCTTTTTCCTCTGGTAGTAAAAAAAAAAAGGGGGTGGGTGGAAAAAAATCATGGGACAAGAACCTAGAGATCAATGATGAAACCTTCGGATTCAGATACTTTAGAGCCAGATTTCATCAGTTATCAATTCCACCAGACAGAATTTGCTCCCAAATCTATATTATTTATCTAAAAGGGCACTCCAGCACATAAAAACAATTCAATGCTATAAATTTACATATGATATAAAATTTCTTCGTTTGCCCACTTACAGAAATACCAAAAGTTAGACCTTCCTCTGATTTATTGAGGTGAAATTGAAATGTGGCAAAAACTTAGAAGGTCACTAAGATCCTTAATGAAACACCTGATCACAGAGGCCCATTTAGAAAAGAGAATTCCGAGTTCTTTGGCCTCAAGATGCATGACAAAGCTTAATTGCAAAAGTAATGCAATACATGCTGAAGGGAGCTAGAAGACAGGTGCAAATAATTGCCAATTTTAAAAAGTTTTTTTCAGAATTCATTTGTAGTTCTTCAAAATCAGTATCTCAGGGAAAAAATATCTGAAGGAAAATGGCAAGGAATCAGTGAATAGACCTGTGTAGAAAACCAAGTTTCTCCAAGACAAGATGTTTACACTAAGAGAAGGAGAAAGCCAACCTGAAAACCATGTCCTTCCTTCGAATAATTCTAGAGCAAATCCACTACAATAACCTGAGGCAGAAAAATACAGGGTGGAAAGGACTTGCAGAGTTTACATTAAATTCTGCCTATGCACATTTCACAGCAATACAGGAATAGGGGGTTCACGTTTCAAACGGGATTGGGAACAAACAGCCCCTGATGGAGTCCTCATTAGCAACAAGAGAAACCAGCACCCACAAGACCCTGTTGCCAGAAGTAATGTCAGCAACTGGTCCTTTCACCCTGACAGACACATTAAGAGACCCAGATGTCCAAACCAGAGGTTTTCTAAAGGAGAAATCTAAAATATGCTTGGATCATTCATATATAGAATACTTCAGGCTACGATCATTCTCAGCAAGAGATTTTCCTTAATACTTGTCTACATCTGTCAGCTCATGCTGATACATACTGTAGCTTTATTTTTATTGATTTTAAATTTTAAAAACGTCACAAGTTAATTCACAGGTCTTTAGAAGAGACCAACAGTAACTAAACTACTCCAACATCTTAAAGCCACTCCACCAGAAGCGAATTAGTAGCCACAACTAGTAAATTCATAACTAGGTTTTTATAATTTTAAGCTGCACGCAACGTATGCGCTCTTCTACACCCCCTCCTTGCCACTGCAGAAGCAAATAGCTTTAGTATTTTCCCTTTACATGACCATCTTCTTACATCTTCCAGGCATATAATTTGCTATTCCTATAAGCTCTTTTTTTTCAGGTAATGGTAGTGGTGCATGGCACTTTGCTTTGGAGCCAATTCCACGTTAAATATCGATGAGTAGCTTAATTAGGGAGTAGTAAAGGAAAATTAAGGGTGAGAGAGACTGCATGAAGAAAACCAAACAGTGATGATGCAGAATGTGGACCCAAAAATGCATTTTAAAGATTCTACATGTTTTAATGAGTAATACTTGCGTGCTTTTGAAATCATTTTGTAGCTATGGCTTCCAGTCATGAAAATATATGCAATCTCATAAAATGTCTGATATTAGCATGCCTCTTCAAGTGCAAGTGAGTTGTCAATAAGACAATTAAGACAACATCAATAATACACACTGCATGTTATTATCCTCTATTCGAAATCCCAGCCTATCCAAAGATCTCTGGAAACAAAGGGTACATCTGACATTGGCAAAAACATCTCCCACAAGTGAAATATGTAATTCTGAATGTATGCAACGGCACTCCTACCTGTAAGGGAAAAAATGAATTGCTTTTAAATACAGAATAAATAACTCCTGGTAATGTAAAACCTGGCTCTATAGAAGAAATGGCTACAATAGAAAATTAGCAATCCTGTGCTTAAATCAATCACTTCTATCACATGATCCAAGTCGATAAAAGTACTGAATAAGTGCTATCATTGGCCTTAATCAGCCAACAATTGGCACACAGGGATCAGAAATCCTAGTGAGGAAATCAGTTGTCCCTAGCAGATGTTAAGGCTTGAGGGAACAGCAGACATGCAGCCTCTCACAGTACCTTTCTATCCAAACTCCACAGTGGTTTTAACAGGAGAAAGGAAGGACTGAAGTTAAATAAGCAAACTTCCAGCAGACTCCTTCACGTAGAAAACAGGTGCACATGCATTTCCATTTCATAGCTGAAGAATAATCTACTCCTGACTTTTGTTTCCCTCTGTAACACAGGAACTGTAGCTAAGCATACAATGACAACAGTCCTCAAAGATTTTACTCGGTGGAAATAACCTATCTGGAAGTAAGGGTGATGAAAATTGTGCTGCACAATGATTAATTTGGGCTTTAATCCTGATGTCCCATTTCATCCAAAGTTGCCATTAAGCTCAAAAGGAGAAAGGACTACATAACCAGGACCTAACGTTTTTATTTATCCACCTCATAAGCTGAATGTGATTTCAGATTGAACAGAATAGATTTCCCTGTAACTAATGGACCAGATATATTCATACAATGTCCTTTTATTGATTTTACTTTCTTCTACCTATTGTTTGCATTTTCTTTTGAAAAACACATAACTGTCATTATGCTGTAGATGTCCTTTACAATTATTATATCATTCACTATTTCTTAACAAAAAATACATGTTTTGCTACAGCGTGCTTTCTAATGAAAGACTCCCCACTAGCCAAACTGGAGCCTAAATTGTTAGAACAGACTGTACAATTTGGGAGAAACAGAAGAAAATTAAACCCTTTGGAATTAGTTTGTTTGGTTTTGAAATATGTGTCTTTAAAAACTTAATAAGAGGGGAAAAAAATGGCTAAAGGACAGGCTTCATTTTAGACACATTCTAAACAATAAGCCTATTTATATAACTGATCACATAACGAATTTCTAGGCACTTTATGGAATGAAAAGCCTTTTACACTGCAAAAGTCATACCGCACGCAGCTTTCAAGTTTCAGAAAATAAATATTCAAAGGGATGGAGCAGTAAAAAGATATTAAGTATTTTTAACCCACACTAGTCTGAAATTTTGCATGGTACCTTAAATAACCACAAAGAATTTTGCCAAATATCTACTAAGGATAAGTATGTGAACAAATTTAAACGTACTTTCTGTGTTTACCAATTTTTTTTTCACTCTTCCTTGACTTACATTGCAATATTTTGCTCCTAAGTTACGATTATGCAAAGTACAATTTGTTTTGGATTACTATTTGGAATGTTTACAATTATTTAAATACAATTTACTTAACTATTTTGAAACCAAATGATGTGTTGAATTAAAGAAGGTTCAACATTCAAATTGCCGTCATATGCTCATTTCTCTGCAAACTGCACTGACAGCTGAGGACAGCCCATTTTCATTCGTACAGGTTGTGCTGATTTTAGAATCCTTTCACCAAAGGGCAACTTTCATGGAATCACCATCCAACTTCTCTGTCAATACGGAAGCCACCAGCTGAACGTAGGCAGAGTTGAGAAGAAAAATGTAAAGCCATGCTGTCACCTATAAAACCTAAACAGAACTTAAGCTACAGCTTAAAAAGGCAATGATTCAGCTATCAGATTAAAAAGCACTTTCAAATAACCAAATAACTTTGCATGCAAGAGCAGCCTTCAGAGACATTCACACTTATGCAGAGCCAGCTTTTGCCAAAACAGCGATGATCTCAAGTGTTCCAGTTCCTTAACGCAACTAAGCCTGAGGGCACAAGGAAGGGGTGAGGTTGATAAAGTAGGAAGCACACACACATAAGTATCTTTGACAGAGTACAGCTTCCAGCAGGATCTCAACCAGGTGCAGCCACTTTCATTAGCAAAGTCTGAGATTACTCCCATGCTGACTATCAAGTCCTATGAAAATATGAATTATCTGCATGTGCCACAGCAGTGCTCATCCACAAGCTTTGCCACTGCTGGACATCCTCAGGATTTCAAAACTATATACATAATTATCAAAATTCTCCAAGAACTTATACACATAAATACCCATGTACATTTTGTAGACTTCAGTTCTTTAACTTCATTGTGCTGTTTAACTTCCCATTAAAAGGGAAAAAATTCTCAGTTGTACAGATGGGACAAGACAGAGTCTAGGATTTCTAAGGCAAGCGGGAGAGGAGCTGTGTTAGGACTTTCATCTCTCCCTTTTGGTTTCTACTGAAATCTGTTACTTCTGCTTGTACAATCAGTAACAGTCAAACTAGGATTGCTCAGATTAAAAACACAGTTACCAGCTGAAACTCAGTTTTGGAAGCTCAGCCTTAACTGAACTCCTCAGGGTTTGGGTGTGTTTGTTTAAACAAAATAAGAAGTTCAGATAAAGGGTGTAAATTCCCCATCTAGGGCAGCTGTTCTTGGAACACCTTAACTCTTGGCAATGGAAACTGAGTCACAGTTTCAGAAGCCCCTTCCAGCATGGAGCATGGAAATGCAGTTTTGGAGATTTCAGTGTCACTAAAAAGGCTATCCCTTTGATACTCAAAGTCTAAAATAGGCTTGAGCTAAATACTGCCTTGTCATGAATAAACCAAGTTCAGATACTTAATCATGTTTTCATTTCTGTGTGATGGACCATTTACATTTTGGCTATCACTGTGATAACCAGCCTTTGGTCAGCAGGGCTTCTCTGACTGCTACTGTGAAGAGTCAGGAGCTCTTCTGCCTACGAGTGACAACCTGAGGGACTCTACTCAAATCCAGCTATGGCCAAGCCAGAACTGACAGCAGGTCTGCCTAGAAGAGCATGAGAGGATGTCATAGGGCTTGCCCGATCACCTGAAATTCAGGGGCATTTTTCTGGGTCAGAGAAGATCACAGGTGTTGCCACTGAAGAAAACCACATGTCAGCCTACCAGCCTCAGGCTTTTTGAGTGGGGAGAGTTTTCTCAGGATCACTGGAATGACTGAGGAACACAAATCGGCACCCCATCCATGGGAGGAGTACAGCTGACAATTATTCTCAAGAGAAAATCTTGGTTCCGCTAAACTCAGTGGTGAAAGTCCCCATTATTCAACGGAGTCAAGATTTATTCTTAGACTATGAGGCCAATAAGGAAAACAGAAGCAAGAATTTTACTTAACCACTCCTTATGCACTGCAATAAAGACATGGTCAAGTCCTCCCTGTTGTTATCAGGGTTCATGTGAGGACAGACAGGATTCTTCTCTGTTGTATTTCAAACCATCTTAGACACATCACTCTCTTCTTCCTCTTTTACTGGGAGTGCAGAAACCCTGAAATCTGGGGGCTCTCAGACGCCCGTGCCTCTTGGTGGGTCTGTCACAGATGAAAACAGACTGCAATTGCTGCATAACCTATGCTGTGCCCCAAGCTGCAGTAGCACTGCACGGTTTCATGTAAGTGACATGTCACAGTCAATAGCGAGTGTGTCAGCTCACTGACAGGCACACAACGTGTGACACCATCCTCCAGCACTGCTCTCCTGGGCAGCCTCCACCTCGCAGGGACAGCATAAACAAGACTTGGTAGCAAGGAGAGCAGGACAGGCATTTTCTGGGTTTTCTCAGTGTTGTGACGTGCAGCTGCTTTGGAGAAGTACCACCACAAGCGAGTGTCAAATGTCACTCATGTTTCCGCTGTGACGGCGAACATGGTACAGTGCATAAAACCCAAACGTGCTAGTTAAACTGTGTAACTCCTGAGCAGCGCCCTCCATTAAATGTAATTGCATTATCTGACAAATAATCAATGTTCAGATGACACTCAAGAGTCCTAGCTGCTAATCCTGGGCTGAAACTATCTGATATTTGCCTTCTTTCTGAAGTTTTATACTGTGCCTGTGCTTCAATATCAGCCCCAAAGGAGAAGCAGCATCACAAATAAGGTCCTGGCTTCCAATATGAATTTTATAATAGTGTCATTAGAGAGATGAAGAACATAATCTGGTTTCGGACAAAAGTGGGCTCCATCTTTGGCAAGCAGAATGACACAGCACCTTGTTTATATCATTACTTATGATATTTAGCATGTTAATTTTTCATTCTGTTAGGCTTAATTCTTCAATATTTGGTACAGATCTCTTATTTTACCAGAAGTTCCAATGAGAAGGGAAAGAGCAGTGACTTTGATATCAAGGTCTGCAAAGAAAATTAAAACAGCAAATATTAGTTCAACAGAACAACCTGTGAGAGTGTAAGAGCTATTGGATATGGCTGTGAGCTGCTCTGATCTGAATGCATAGAGGACAGCACTATCCTGGGACACAATAAAAAACTTCTCTCATTCTTTCTTCACCTTCCTCTTCCTCAGCTGGGCCTCTGAGTTCAAGCTCCCATGGTCTGCAGCCCCTGTATCCCTGATGCTCCACCTGTGACACGGGAGTGAGCAGTGGGACCCCAGCTCCTGCCTGTCCTGGCCACTCCTTTCATGTATTTCCTGTCTTCACCACCTGTGTGTGACAGTATAAAACTCCTTAGACATCCCCTGCCTTCCACACTTCCTCATCTGCAGCTGGTGAGGGCTCAGCCAGGCCACCCTGGCAGGACCTGCTTCAGAGAGACCCAGCAGCTTCAGAGCCAGGAGTGGTCATGGGCACAGGGAACAGCCCCATCCCCTGGGGTGCCTGAAGAGTAGTCCTGCTGTGGGAAGGTGGTGCTGGAATGATGCCAGACAAGCCTCGGTGGAAAGAACAAGAAAATGAGAAGAATTTTCCTGCTCTTCACAAAAAAGCACAGTTCTGTGATGTGAGCTTAATTAACGTTTACATGATCATTGTATTTGTTTATATTTAATACATCTTTTTCTAAATGTAATTCAAGACCACAGCTATTTTAAAGTATGAAAAGCAACTCTTCCTTTGAACCACATTTTTAAAGGAACTACTATTCCAGCCAATTTAAAAAACAATTATGAGACCACACATGACTTCTGCAATCACGGATTATTGATGGGAGCAACAGAGATAAAAAAGTTTTAAAAAATAAGAAGGTAATATGGCTTATTGCAGCTTTTCAAAACACTATAACACCTAACTCACAAACTAAACACATTGTGAGCAGGATTTTTCACGACTTTGAGTCTTTCTAACCGCAGAAGATCCAATTCAGCACAGACATGCTTTAGCACCTGCCTTCCAGTCTTAGCCAAACAACTAAACACGTTTCAGTACCACTGCTTCCACACTAAGTCAGGATCAAATGTTATTCCAGAAATGCTCAGTATGAGATCAAATGAAGCAGGACAGGGCAATTCATAACACTGTACCAGTAAGGTTTGGCACTGAACAGCTTTAATTGAGAGCCCTTACATGTATGTGAATATCTTGTTTACAAAATCTGAAAGAGGGCTCATGAAATAAATTATACCCACAAATTATTCACAGCTGAAGGTACATACGATCTTCCCCACAAACTAAAGAATTCCCATAAGCTACAGAAACTTTTGTTAACATACAGCCTTCCTGAGAAAAATTAAGCATGTAAACCAAAGGAAAAAAAGTACTGAACATAATAAAAAGATGTGACCATTCTAAAGTATTCTTATACTTGTCACATCACTTTCTCAAAGAAAAGTGTGTTTATACTTTTTATAGGTGTCTTCATATCACACAGTTTTAAGACAGGCATGCAAGCATCTTGTAAAATACTAAATTATTATTCAGTAGTTATTATTTACATTCTCCTTGTCCACTTGCCAAACTCCACATACACCTGCTCAGAGAAGGATGGGGACCTGTGCTAAGGCAAGAAGTGTTTCAGTATGGACTTCAACCACAGAGCAGCAAGCCCTAATAGAATAATAGGTAACTGGGTTAGCTAATTGAAGTTTAAGTGTTGGCAATATCATTGATAATAAACTAGTAAGTTAGAAGAGCTTTCTTCACCTAGATGTCCAGCAATCATTGGACAAAATAAGGGCTGAAGATCGTTTAGAATTAATGCTGTTCACATTTGAATACAAATTATCTTAGTAGGCTTTTGCATGTTGATTGTACATTGCTGTTAAGTCCTCTTATTTCTACAGGAATAAATAATCCTTATTCAACATATAAAAGCTGCCCTAGTACTAAATACTGATCTCAAGAGAGGGAAAATCCTAAATGGAATTAACTGTACAGGACTAAATTCTACACTCAGCAGGTGCACATAGGAAGCACCTTGGACCCAGAACAAGGGACAAATGGCTTCCAAGTCCAGCAGAACTTTCAGTTTAACGAGGAGAACTTCCATTTTTCACAGATGCTTTCTGGATAATTCTGTGAAAAAAACCACACAAACACCTGAACAGAGCATGGAAAGAGCTCAAGACACTTGCCTGCTCCCCCTTTTTTGGTTAACCAATTTCCTATTTCAAATAAGAAATTACCCAAAGGAGAAAAAGTTGTCTTCAAATCCAGTATGAAAAGATACGTGCAACACTGCTCCTCCCTTTATCTGCCAGCTCTGTTTCTCCTGACAGGCTTCCCCAGACCCAGAGACCCTGATCCAAGAGATCCTGCTCTGCTACCTATACACAGAGCTACAGGCATGCTGAAAACTTCTCCTTCACTTATCTTTAATCTGCTCTATCGTGCTCAGCTCCACCACCAGCATCAGAGGGAGAGGTGCTGAGATGATTGGCCTCTTAAAGGAAGAAAAAGGTAATGGGGTCTTCAAGGGTATTTTCATTATTAAATCAGAAATGATAAAGTTGTGCCATGTAATTTTTTAAATAACAAAACATTTGCTCCACAATATAATTAAAACCAAGAAAAGAATGTACAATCAGCAAAAAGTATATGACGTGTCATAACAACAAGCAACAATAAAAATTTTCTGAAGACTTACTTGTAAATCTGTATTTATAAAGGTGGAACATAAAAATGAGAAGAATTCTTCACTCTAGTAGGTAGCATTTTATTTGACTTAAATACATGAAGCACATCTTCAAAAGCCCAATCTCCCAACAGAAAACCTCATAAAAGCAAAGCACACGCATAAAAATAGTCCTCATCTGGTTAAAAACCATCAGCATCTTCTGAAAAGAGATGTTTTCTTCTAAGAAAGGTGCATGAGTAAGTGTCATGCAGTTGAAGAATATGGACTAGCCAGACTATTTTTACGGAGGCATCAAATCTACTTTTAGATCTTTATACCAACTACAGAGCAGGAGAATGAAAATTGTGTTACATTACAGATTATACATGTGTAAACCACTTTCAAATCCACCTGTTCTTATTAAAAATGTAAATCAGAAATTTTGATACCTTTCCCAATATCACTGAAAAAGACTGCATGATAATTTGTTTCTTTCTACAACAGTTATATCATCAAATGTAAGTTCAGTCTAACTTAATGGTGGATGCGAGTTCACTGCAGAAGTTGTATTCAGTAAGCAAAAGGTTAATATTCTGAAGTCAATGATTTAGTACCATGACGTGGGAAGTAGCCAATCAACAGTTGGTGTTTGAAAGAGGCTGTGATATATTATATTTATAAAGCAGGGGGGGTTGCGGTGATTCTTTTTTTTGCCTGTGTGACGATGATCTCAGTTAGAAGAAAACTAAATTTGACTCTGACAGCTCACACCTGAAAACAAGATACTGAATCAGTGACAACAACAGACCTGATCATTACAACATTCATTAAGGTCTTCAATTAGTGAACTCAGTGGTGAATGTTGATCATAAAAACACTGGGAGAGTTTCAAGCAAGCTTGGGCCCTATGAAATGCATGTTTCTCTAAGAGAAAGGCTTTCCCTCTTCCAAGGGCCCCCATTCCTCATTTATATGGTAGGTACATGGTGGCTACTGAGGGACACTGGATGAAGGTAGAAAAGGTAGTGTAAGAAACAGAGGGAGGTGAGCTCAGGGTGCCTGTGTAATTCCTCTCTGGTTTTAGTGGCAGCAGCCCCTGGAAAGGCACAGCGCCCCAGTCCATATAGTCATTAAGCAGTCATCAATAGCCACAAATTCAGGCCATCCCCAGAAGAGCCTTTTACTACTTAAACTGTAAAGCAAAATAAATTAAAATCCAAACTAACTCAACACTCAGCACAAGAACCTTTTTAAAAAGAATTTAAGAGTTTTGATGCAAAGGGTAACCAGCAGCCAATATTTTACTCTTAGGATTTTATTATGATTAACCTTCCAAGGATCTGACTTTATATATTCTCCATATGTGAGATTTCTGTAGGTGCCAGCAGCAATAAAGGTATTTAAGGGTTGCAGGCATATCCCCAGATTCACCTCAGCTGTGGCAATCTCGCAGCATTAACAGATCAGAGATCAACTCAGAGCTGGTCTAAATGATTAAGACAGTTTAAACCAACTTACAACAGGTATTTACACACAGGTGGAAGGTCTGACCCCAAACCCTTGAGAGTCGGCTGCAAGGTGCTCATGATTTCCATGGACTTTGAACCAGCTGCTAAGAAATATTCAGGCTAGAATTTTTTGTTCTGCGTGACAGAGAGTAGTTGCAAAATCTTGTCTATACCTTGCAAGTATATATAAAAATAGAGCATAATTTTAAGATCAAATCAGGGCAGCACCACTGATGTAGTTTAGGTCTTATAAAAATCAAAGTTGCACAAAAATTGAAGACCAATAAAAATGTTTCCATGGTTCTTTTTTTAATCCCATTGAAAACAATTTTTCGTTGTAAACATTTTTGCTAGCCAAGCACTGCAGCATTGTGCAACTGCATGACAGCCAAAGAGAAACTGATGAAAAGCTGACTAGATTGATTTCATTTTTCCAACCAGAGTGAAATACGTAAAAGGAAATAACAAAATGGTGAAGTTATTTTTACATATAAAAAATGTCCACATTTAATAAACTCACATGGAAACTGCACAGCCAATGGTAATGCTTTTAGAATAGATCAACAGATCCCTTCAGCTCCGCATGGAAACAAAGGCAGGAGTCAGTTTCTACAGCACCTTTCCCCTTCCTCAGGGAGCACAGAAACACCCTCTCTGCTGAAGTCAGACCTGAGCCTGCCCATTCCCTCTCCCCCATGACCTCCCAGTTTCTGTGTAGAAGTGTGGCAGGGGGTTACTACTGGAACTCAGAGCTATATTTATTCCCTTGGCTCCCATCCATCACTGTTGCAGAGCAGCCAGAAGGGGAACCAACCAATACAGCATGGGTTCTGCCAGAGTTGTGCTGCCAGAGAAGTTAAGAATGAAAGACAGAGGAAACAGAAGCTATCAAAATGAGTATTTCTATCTCTAAGAAAAGAAGGCTTTCCTCCCTTTGTGGATTTCCCTTCTACAGATTAAGATGTTTCTTCTCTGCCTTTTAAGAGATTCTGACAGAGAAACCTGCCTGTTTCGCAGATCTTCGGCACCTCGAAGGAAGTTCTTCCTACGAAAAGGACCACTAACAGTGCAGTATCCCTTGCATCTCTCAGGCAGTTGTTGGCATTTACTCGGCATTCCTCTCCTCCTCCCAGTACTGCCGGACAGAGAGCCATCCCCAGCAAGCTCTGTGCCGTACCAAGGCAGTACCAGGAGAAATGGTTAATGTTTCACCTATTACACCTCCTAGAGCTACTCATTCAATGCTCAGGGGCATGTAAGAATATTATGTTCAAACACATAATCCACTGAACAGAAATAAAGGCAACAAAACTCCATTTCAAGATGAAAATTTTTTGGAATTTAAAGATGCACCCCTGACTTTTCTCCAACTGACTTTTATAATCACTGAATTGTGAACTACGCAAGAAAGAAATTTTCAGTATCACAAATACTTTGAAGGTTTTAGAATTTCTTTTTGTTCTCCTCTGGGACTAACCCGATACCTTTTTCAATTTTTCAAAAGCAAAAGCCAGCAAGACAACAGGAATAATATGACTGCTCTCACCATGTCATGCTCAGGAGCGCAGGCTGCAACACTGCAACAGAAACAGTTGGATTCAGTCTCTCACATCACACTGGAGTGCCCAAGCCAAGAGTCGGTTCTCTTCTGACCCACTGAATAATTAAATGATTATTTAAATTGGAATAGCCTGAAGCAGGAACTTAAAAAGAAGAGCCAAAGTGTGTTTTTAAAGCACTCACCTGGGATGTGAGAAACTTGATTTGAAAAAGCAGATTCAAATCAGATAGAGAGGAACGATCTGAATCCAGCTCTCCAGTGACCCAGGTGCATTCCATAATCACCAGTTCATAATGAAGTGCAGAGATGCAACTCTTTCATTTTGAGCAGAAATTCAATTGTGGACCTGAGAAATCCTTCAAAGATGCAGCATGTTGATGCAAACTAATGAACTGGTATTTTTCAACTGCAATAAGAAAATGGCAGCTAGTTCTGGCCAGAAACTATACTCCTATATTTGGAAAGCCCTTAGCATGCCAAAGATACTACCAAACAAACAAAAGACTGAAATTCTAATCCAGAAGTTGTTGTGGGTTTCCTATTGCTCATTTATCTCATAGCATGTCCATTTATCGCAGGCACAGGCATATAGCTTTGTGTGTTCTAGTGAAACAAAAAAAAGAAAGATGCTTGAACATTTGATCTTTAAAACAGTAAAGAATATTTCAAAATAGCCGAGCTATTTTAAGATATTTTATGGTAAAATCCAAAGGAGGGAGTAGTTAGAGCAGTAGAGGTTTTTTAGTCTGTATTATGGTACTAATAAAGATACTGGGTTAACTTCTACTAGTTATTTTATTCTCCCTAGGAGGAATTATACTCCTATGGCAAAATCTCAATGAATCAATGAAGAGTAGTTACGTTAAAAAGGTAATAAATAGTCATTTTATTGCACGATTCAATTTTGGGTTGCCTATAATCTTTGCAATTTTTTTTGACTCAGAAAGTTGGATTCCTTTTTGTATGTGAAATAAGGAAATGAGAAAAAGTTTTAATCGGGAAACAGTAGAGTTGCACATTGCACTTACAATGAAATTAAGAATCACGTAAGATTCAGCAGGTAAGGAAGGAAAGTTTTATCCACTGACTCAGTCTTACCCAGACTGAAGTAACAAAAGCAGAACTGGATCCTAGAAATCACATCAAAATCACAAAAAAAATTTGCTAAACTTTATGCACTTTCCTGTGAGAAGAGAGATTCATAATTTTCCTCAAAAATGCAGGATATATTCCAACAAAATGAAGGTAAAAGTTACTTGAAGCAGCAATTTCAAAACTAGTGCTTCTTTCCAACATCGAGTCAACCCTCAACATTCAACAACCTCAGAAGTCCCAGTACAGACTGGAACCCATATCAGTGTTCATGCAAACCTCTGAGAAACAAAAGTAAAAAAAAATAAAATAAAAGAGCATGTCTACGTGAGTGGTTTTTTTCAAAATTGATATGGTTGAACTGGGGCACACACCTATGGAAAATCCTTGGCCTCTAGAGTAGAAGGCAGCCTCTACTTCTCCTGTAATGCCAGAGAAGGAAAGGTTTCACCCTAATTCACTCGATCAACACTTCACTGTCACATCGTTCCCGTGAGTAAAACTGTTATCAAAACTAAAATGTTGCACTGTCCTATGTTTTAAGATTTCTGTGGACCCCTGAAGAAACAACAAGATCTAGGGAACAATTGTTAGGAAATGCACATGAAAATTAAATGTAACTCATCCATACAGAGATCTCAAAAGAAATGTTAGAAGAGGAACATCCAGCCCACCATGTTAGCATTTGTTAATAGAAACCTGACTTTACACTTCCTTGCTTTCTTCACCCCAGCTCTCACGTGCTCTTTCTCAAGAAACAAACCTAGGCTTCCCTTGAACTCATTTATCATTCCCTTGCTGATAATTTATTCCATATGTCCTTTGCATGAAGTTATTCTGCCTGAATTTCCTATTTACCCATGTTTCTCTAAATTACAGATTAAAGAGACCTATCTATATCTACCTGCATTTACCATTGGTACTCCAGTGACGAGATTGATGGCAACAATGTCTGCAAAATCTGTGGAGGCCAGCTTATGAGAGTGAACTAAAACAACATTAATACCACATGCTATCATTTAGAAAAATAAATTTAAGGCCAGGCTGGCAACCTAACACAGTGCTATGACATGGGTTACTATGGCTAATAGGGCTAATTCCCAGATCCAACAGGGCCAGGACTACCAAGAAAGCACTACACATAGCCCTGTTGTGACCAAGTAGATGTGGTGCTTGATAGCAACCACTTTGTAACGCTGGTGAGCTCAACAGGGCTCCCATCCTCCTCACAAAGAACCACAGTGACTGTGGCAGAACATCCCAAAGGCATAAAAAAAACAGGAGGAAAAGTTTCAAACAGCACTTATTTAAAAAAAAAAAACAACATAAAGAAACTATAATAAAATTCACATTAAGGCTGAACCAAGCTTATCATAATGGGAAGAATCAGGACAGCCACGTACCCCTTTGCACCATGCTACCCTGACCCACCTAAGGCTGATGGCAAGGAAGGCTCCCCGGGACATCCCAGGCTGTCCCAAGGCAGAGCAGGGGCCACAGGTGGTCCCATAGTGGCCCCTGCCACCAAGCTCCCCTAGAGCCCTCTTGGGAGCGAAAGTCAGCTCCTACTCTCCTTTTTCTTTCCCTTTCTGTCATCTCCTGTTCACAGAACTGAGACAGGGCCAAATTTTCCCAAGCAGCCTTTCCCTGGCACTGTGGTACCCGCCTGAGATAACCCCTGCCTAATCTTCACCAGCTTCCACCCTCCTGGCAAGCACTCACTCCCTCTGGGAGCCTGAGATTCCTACAGCTGGACAGTTCAACACTAATGCATGAAAAACGAGCTGCTGGTCCGAAGCTCTGTTGCTTACCCCACGCCATGGAAATGAAGCCATCATCATTATTTTCAGGCACTGCTACCTGCAGATCTGTCTGTTAATGTCCTACCAGGATCGGCAGCGCTGCTTTTTCCATAACATGACAAACGCTTGTAAGGAATTACCTAATTCTGCTTTTGGTTATGTGAGTCTCAAATACTGCAACGCACAATGGAGGAAAGATCAGATATTGAGGCTCCTGTGGCTATTTCAGTTCTGTTTTCCTCATCTGTGTTTAAAAGACAGTCAGATTATAACAAAAATTGTTTGTCTTTAATATAGTTCAACTTGACCCAATGAACCCATCTCTTTAGAAAACAATCTCACATCGAGTACTTAGATTAAGACCTGTAAAAAACAGTGACTTCAAAATACTTTCAAGGACCTGTCTTACAATTTTTAAAAAACACAGACAACTAGGCTAATTATAATTACTCCTCTATAATTCTTTTGCCTTTTTGATGCATCTGGTTATCTAGTAAGATGCACCTGAAAATTAGAGCAAATTTAAATTTAAGGGAAAGGTGCCAAATTCAGAATACTGGGAGAATCCTTCCTCTGGGAGCACACTTAGTGACAGCTTTGGTGCAGTTGGGCAGAGGCAACACAAATCCTCCCTCACTACCCTGCTCCCCTGCCTCTCTCCTGATCTGGATCTGTGCTGTCCCTGAAAAGATGCTTCAAATCTCTCACTCAGTGCTTGGCTTCATTGCTTAACCTGCCAAGATGAGTGAAAATGTCAGAGCAGTTACTGTGATGCGCTCAGATTTAGACAGACGCTCCTCGGTTATTTCACGTTAAACATCCATCGGATCATTACAATTTTCACTTGTTTCTAGCCAAGGGCAGATTCTGACCAGTGGCTTGGTCTGACAAAGTTCATACTCCGTATTCGGCCACACAACTGGAAGTTACAACTGCACAGCTGTACAATAACCCCGAGATCAGCCAATTAAGCATCAGAATTATTTGACTTTTACATATTTTCTATCAGTAGCTCATCCTTTTTTCCTCTTCCACGAATATCTGTGCCTGGAGTTTCTTCACTAGAGAAATTTGGATTTCCATCTACAGTTGCCAGAAATAAGTTTATTCATGTTTCTATAAAAGAAAGAGTATGTATTCTATTTTTTCATCTGTGTTGTCTTTCCCTGAATCCAAATTGCTTGCATCTCAGGGAAATGCAAGGTATGAAAGAGAGGACAGAAAAATTGTTTTTCAAGATCATACTGTTTTTTAGCATTTTGAAGAGCTAACATACATCTATTCAGGTATCTGAAAGAAATTCGGAGATTAAAATTTAAATTTGCTTACAATCCTATTAAAACACACTAAATCAGAAGATTTTTTAAGGAGCCTTTAATTGTCCACACTCAAACTAGAAAAATAAATCTATTTATGGCTTTAGTTTCCATTTCATAAAGTTCATATAAATCATGCCTTTTTTTTTCTTTTTTTTTTTTTTTTTAGTCAAGGCACTCTAAAAACACCTGTGCAATTCAAAGTCAACTTTAAGCAAAAATCAACATTTGGAAAAATTACTTCTTACTGATTTCCCTACACTTGATGAAACTTGTGCTTCCCAGGGAATAAGCACAGCCCATTTTAATGGACTAGTGGATTTTCTACATCTGTTCTAATGCAAATCTCTTTGGTCACCTAAGGCTCCATGGTGGGTAAACAACCTAATGTGTCAGCTTTCTGTACTGAAGATCACAATTTCTGGTCTCAGCACTGTCTTCATTGCTGCAAGCAAAACAGTGGTACTGATGTTGCAACTTACAGGCTACTCTCTTCTGATAATGAATGGGTTGGGTTATTGGCCTCTGGCATGGACAAAAATATGACAATCAGCCTCTTCATTATATAAAAGTCTACAATGAAGACAGTGCCAGACAACTTGCTGAGTATTAGAGCTTAAATATGTTCAGAAGTCAAAAAGCCCGTAGAACAATTCTTTTTTCTTCTTTTCCATTAATAAACTCATAGTCAATTTATCAAAAGAGTTTTAATACAGTCTTTCCATCACAGCAACTTGTATCTTCGGGAAATCATTTGCAAAACACAGCTTTAGCCTGCAAATACTTCACGTTCATTCCCTGCAAAAGTAACAGAGAGGCTGACCTTTCTTACATCTGCAGTTGTTAATTGTCATCATCGTAACAGCACATGAAAACAAAGTTTAAGTCACTGGCACTTTAAAATCCCCATCATATTAAATCTCATTTACCTGCAGGAATAGAAATTCAGAGTCAGGAGCAAAATCTGAAGACAGAGCAGACATGAGAAAGTGCACC
Organism: Oreocharis arfaki; assembly: GCA_013398015.1. Lineage (NCBI taxonomy): Eukaryota > Metazoa > Chordata > Aves > Passeriformes > Paramythiidae > Oreocharis > Oreocharis arfaki. Next base: position 556,913 of record VZRR01013060.1, read on the forward strand.
CAGTCGCAGGGCTTAGCAACTGTACCGAGACTCTCTTCTAGTGCACGTTCTGAAACAGCAATTGAATCTCTCAGCACTTGGTACCAAACTGGAAACATTTTTCTTCTACAACATTCTGAAAACTTTAAACAACTCATTTATGATTCTTTTCTTACGAAGATTAACAGGACATCCACTAGAAGATTAATTGAAAATAAAATTTTTTGAAAAGGATAACAGAAAGGGTAAAACAGACCAGACTAGGACAAACAACTCAAGCTATTTACAAATATTTTTATAATGACTAGAAATCATAGAGCCCTCTTTAACTGTCTAACTTAAAAAACAATAACAAAAAAAAAAAAAAAAAAAA